>OVAQ01000015.1:0-82274 GCA_900406345.1 Erysimum cheiri
TTTCATTAAAATATATGTAATAATATTCCATAGAAGCAAGAACCACAAAACATATATTTTAAAAAATTAAAAACAAATTTCAATTGTTTTGAAAAATTAAACACATGATTTAAAAAAATTGTGTAAAGTATCATCAAATCACAGACAAAAAAAGTTAAATCTCTGCAATTAGAAAAAAAAACATTGACCTATTCTCTTCTACAAACAAATTTGATTATAATACACGATGATTAAATTAAACATTTATGAAGTAGAAAATATTTAAAAAAAATTACCTGCTTTCGTCTAAACTGCATAAGCCGATGGGAAGGAGAGAACGTCAAAAAAAAAACTGGATGGAGATGTTTTAGGGTTTTAACTTGTAAAAATTAATTGGTATTAATTTAGATAATTAGGCTTTTATTTATAAAATAGTAATATTTTAGTAATGTGGGCTTTTTGGGCTTATAGAAAATTTAAACAAAGGATAATGGGACAGTTCATTCGATGGTGGGGGCAGTTTTTTGACTTTTACGGGTGGCAATTAATTTTACTTAATAAAAATTACATTAAAAACTAATAATTTTTTTTTTTAATGGTGGCAGCTGCCACCTCTAAAGACACAGTAGATCCGCCCCTGATGAATCTGATGAAATATCCGAACAGATATTAGAAACCAATATTTTGGATACTTGAGAAACTCCTAAACGAACCTAAATTTAAACGAATGTCCAAAAAAATCGAATCTAACTAACATATTAATCTATTTGTGGATATTTCGTTTAATTCTGATTATTTAAAATTGTTAGTGTAGTTTTGTTACTAAATTTTTAGGATAGTAAGAATACTTTATAGTAGTTTGGATTTTTAAGTAAGATTTTCTAGTAATTCGGATATTGATGATTTCTAACTTAATTATATGGTATAAGTGTTTTTAGATAATTTTAGGTATCTCAGATAATTTTGAGTAATTTTAGAATTCGAATAAAACCCGATCCGAACCGAATCTGACCAAATAACCAACATACCCGAACATGTCCTATAAGTTTTAAGCCGAAAACCCAAAAACTCCAAACTCGAACGGGTATCCTAAACACCTACCCCTAATTTTTTTTAATAACTAAAAAAAATTGTACCATTTTATGTTATCAATCTGGTCTTATATATTTAAAAAGAAAATCAGATCTAACATAGTTATTTAATATTATGTTAAAATGTATATGTAGAGATTTATACTGATAGCAAGCGGGTAATTGACAAAAAAAAAAAAAAAAAAAAAAAAAAAAAAAAGGGGGTCCCAAAGGACGAGNCTAAGTACGAGAGAATTAAAATTCTGCCGTAATTAAACAAAGGTTTTGATTAGCCGTACGTACCGCCATTAATAGGGAGCACTATTATCACCCATTAGGGAGCATACTTTGACCACTTAGAAAAATTATAAATATGTTTCCTCGACTAATTATGCGGCCCAGAATTAAATTAAAACAAATACACATAAACTCCTTCTTTCTTTTTTTTTTTTTTTTTTTTTTTTATNTTTTGTCAAGCCAACTCCTTCTTTCTTTTAACTCATAAATTCATTAGTACTCATATTTGTAGATTTTATCAAGAAAAAAATGGTATCGTTACTAATGAAAGTGTATATGGAATTATGGATAGCCACCCACCCACTCCTCTCGTATAATCGGAATTACATTTTTTTATTTTCTTTTATTATAGCCAAATCTGTATAATTGGAATTTCAACCACCATATTTGGGCTATAGATCTCATAACTAAAGTTTTGGAATATAAAGAAATAAATTAAATAGTTTAAATATACAATATGGAAAATAAAAAGTATTGACAAGAGAAGGAAGAAGAAGACACAAGCTAGCTAACAGTTGTCCGAAACTGATTTCGCCAAAAGGTGATCTTTGATTTTGCTTACAACATCGAATCAGAACATTTAATTTAGTTGTTTCCCCATTTCTTTCATCCATGGAGTTTAATATCCCCAATAAATTTCATTGATTACTTATTTAAGCTATTAATATTATATTTAAACCCATAATGTAAACCAGACGTAGATCATTTAATGTAGAAATACTACTGATGACTCTCTTTTTTTTTTTGACGGCAACTACTGATGACTCTTTGTTTACATATAAGTTTTTTGTTATGTAAAAACTTGTGTTCTCAAAAAAAAAAAGTAATCTTTATCAAATAATTTGTTAACTTGAGTGCTTAACAGTTCTTAAAGAAAAAACTGTTAACTTACGTTTGTAACGATCTCCAAAAATAAAAGAATTTTATTTTAAGTACTTAACAGTCTTTTAATGAGCATTCTATGAAAAAAATATTCAAATAGCAAAAAATATATGTAAAGGAGATTTTTAATTTATTTATGGTGGTGATGTTGTATCAACGAATGATTCTTTGTTACGAAAACCTTGAGTATCAAAATGTATAAGTATCCCTTATGGAATCGTTGCAATGCAGCACTAAACCAAAATATTTTGAAACTTTTCCGAAAACAAACCACATAAAAACAGAGTTAAATTCATTAATTAATAGAAACTCCACTAATGTGGACCGAACAAAATTCGAAAACGCATTACATTGTTTTTTTTCACCAAACAACATTACTTACGTTTAAAATTTGATAATCAACGTTTTATAGAAGTGGCGATCTCATATATACGAACCACCGAGAAGTTTCAGGATAAAACAAAATAAAAATAGCCAACACTCTTATCTAGTTATCTCTATGCATCCATTTGCAGGTCAATGACAAAGTAATTTTCCACAATCGAATCTTCCTTATTCTTTACACAAACAGCTTCTTCTCTGTAAGTAAGTAAACTATTATATAAAATCGAAATTGTCAAAGACTTTCCTCTCCGTCACGTCTGCTATATATACCCCTCCCTCATTCACCCAAACATTTAACTCTAACACACTTCTCTTTCTCTCTCCCTCTCGCTCTCTCTCTCTCCGATTGTGTTTCAGAGCTTTATCACGTGTCACGTGTTAGGTTCGAAGCTCTAAGAAAAAATGGGTCTTCCTCTAATGATGGAGAGATCATCATCAAACAACAACAACAACAACAACGTCGTCGAACTTTCTCGGGTTGCAGTTTCAGACACTCACGGCGAAGACTCACCGTACTTCGCCGGTTGGAAAGCTTACGACGAAAATCCTTACCACGAATCCGATAACCCTTCCGGTGTCATTCAAATGGGTCTCGCTGAGAATCAGGTAATTAAATTAATATTTCATATAACCAACTTTTTTATATAAAAAAAAAATAACTAAATATTGCGATAATGTATTGATCATTCTCTTTCGATCATCTTTTCTACACACAGGTCTCGTTTGATCTTCTAGAAAGTTACTTAGAGAAGAAGAATCCAGAAGATTCGATGTGGGGATCAAAAGGAGCACCTGGGTTCCGAGAAAACGCACTGTTTCAAGACTACCACGGTCTCAAAACTTTCAGACAAGCCATGGCTAGCTTCATGGAGAAGATTCGAGGTGGTAAAGCAAGATTCGATCCTGACCGGATCGTCCTCACCGCCGGAGCCACCGCTGCTAACGAACTCTTAACTTTCATTCTCGCCGATCCTAACGACGCCCTTCTTGTCCCCACACCGTATTATCCAGGGTACGTCACACTTACGGATTATGAACGTAACTAAATTAAAATCGTATATATGGAGATAAAATAAAAATTAAGATACAGCTGCAACTAACTAACACCACTTAAAAGAAAATTATATTAATCTAGCATATCTTTATTTTCAATATGTCTTTGCATCCCATTTACCGAACCGTTTATTTATTTCATTACAGATTCGATAGAGATTTGAGATGGAGAACCGGAGTGAGAATAGTACCGATCCATTGCGACAGCTCCAACCATTTCCAGATAACCCCGGAGGCGCTCGAGTCAGCATACCAAACGGCTCGTGACGCGAACATTAGAGTACGAGGAGTGCTCATAACCAACCCATCGAACCCATTAGGCGCGACGGTCCAAAAGAAAGTTCTAGAAGATCTCCTTGATTTCTGCGTACGCAAGAGCATCCACTTGGTCTCAGACGAAATTTACTCCGGCTCGGTCTTCCACGCCTCCGAGTTCACCAGCGTCGCCGAGATCGTAGAGAACATCGATGACGTATCGATCAAGGAACGTGTCCACATCGTCTACAGCCTCTCCAAGGATCTTGGTCTTCCCGGTTTCCGCGTGGGAACTATATACTCGTACAACGATAATGTTGTGCGGACAGCGAGAAGGATGTCGAGCTTCACGCTTGTCTCGTCCCAGACACAACACATGTTGGCTTCTATGCTGTCGGATGAGGAGTTTACGGAAAAGTACATTAGGATAAACCGGGAAAGACTTAGGAGACGGTACGAGACCATTGTGGAAGGGCTTAAGAAGGCAGGGATTGAGTGTTTGAAGGGAAACGCAGGGCTATTTTGTTGGATGAATTTGGGTTTCTTGCTCGAAAAGAAAACTAAAGACGGCGAGCTCCAGCTTTGGGATGTGATCTTGAAGGAGCTGAAGCTGAATATATCTCCGGGATCTTCATGCCACTGCTCGGAGGTCGGATGGTTTAGGGTTTGTTTTGCTAATATGAGTGAGAACACATTGGAGATTGCGTTGGAGAGAATACATGAGTTCATGGACCGACGAAGGAGGTTTTGAAATGTTTAAGAAAAAAAAAAAAAAAAAAAAAAAAAAACCCTTTTTTTGGGGGTTAATAGTNTTGGTGGTTAATAGATTGGGGAGGGAAAATTAATTTTTTAGGAAAGAGAAGATGATTAATTGAAAACCATTTATGGAAAATGGCTTTTGATTTGTTTCTCTTTTTCTAAATATTATTGTTTGTTTTCTTGCTTTGTATGAAGCAAGTTAATTTCATGTTCATCACGGTTGATCTGTAATATTTGTTGTTATAAACGACTTGTTTTATATAAAATATTACATCTCTATAACTTAAGCTAGCATGGGTTGTTCAACTGATGATCAAAACAAAATTGTTTACCGCAAATAAAAATTCTGTTTATGTATATTCTTGAAGGTCATTGATCTGTATGTGATATTTATTGACTTTTTTTTTCGAAGTTAATATTTGTTGTTCTATACAGCAAATGGGTCTATAATAAGATATTTTTAATGAGGTTATATGTCATTGTTGATGTAATTTTCATAGAGGTTAGTGTTGTTATGTGGTCAGGTCTTGTTGACTTGGTCACTATACAACTCTAACAAGAAAGATGCTACTTTAATTCTCTTAATATTGTTTCTCCGAATACATACGGTTTTGGTGAGGTCGAACTAGCTAGTTTTATGTGGCGACCAAGTGAGGTGGTATATATGACGATTTATAACAAATTTTTGATACAGCTTATATTGTAGGGTATCATACTAACATGTATAGTTTTTTTGATATCCAAAGAGATTTAATGTCAAAACTCTGACTAATTCTCAGCTCTTTTTTTTTTTTCCGTTAAGAATGTAAAATACATTTTTTTTTGTTAAACTCGACTCTTGTAACCAAATAAAGCTAATAAGAAATATTCTTAAATTGAACATTTTGATTTTTGTTAGATTCACATAAAAGATTTCACTAATTGGACCACTCGTAATACTAATTTACAAACAAATTAACTTTTAAAAGAAGTGGACATTAAGATCATAAATTCGAATTTCGATGTTAAAGTAAGATCACTAGTTTATTTGTTTTAATTTGATCTCTGATAAGATGTAATAGTTTTGAAAAATACCACAATTAATATAAAAGTTTTTTAAAATGGGATATACTAGTTAATTATTTTTCTCAAATAAATTTTAAAATAATTAGTTTATTCCTAGCTAAAGTCTCCAAGTTATTAAAATTTATAGTTTGCTTGGCCAAGTCGAGGTCGTATACCACTTGGTTGAATAAAAACAAATTAATTAAGTGCAAAGACAATGGTCACTATTAAAGTAATATAAATAATGCAAATTGTTGTTACAGGTATTTTACGCACATATTTATTTTTCTAAAAGTGTATAAATATACACTATTATATTTTGAATCTGTTCATTTATACATTTAATAACAGGGAATGGTAGCTATAGTATAGAGGTTGCATGCAACGGAAATATAGGCACTTCTTACATCATGCACATAGAACTAAAACAACCATATTTGAATAACTTTTTTAAAATAATAAACTTGTTTCTTAAAAAATTTGCTTTAGATAATCACTAGATCGAAAGTTTGGACTGATATATACACACACATAATTGAAATTTACAGTTAAATTCTAAATGGTTTTCAACTGCACCACTTTTTCCTATTTATATATATATAATTAGATATATATATATACTTTGACCTTTATATCTTCTGTTTTATATATGGATAAATAACTTTCGTTATGTCATGCACAAATAACAAACATTTATGTACATACTTTGACTTATATAACATATATATATATATATATATATATTTTATATTAGTGTTATAAAACTTCCACTTACAGCTAGATTAAGAGAAGTAGTATTTGATTTGACTAGTCCATCCAACAGAAAACCCCCTTAATTAAGTTTATTAAAACGGGTTTCGAAAGCGTCAAAGAAATGTTAAGAATTTAAGACTAGTGGACTTTGCATGCATAATCCTTTTTAAAGTAATCACCGATTTGACACTTAGTCTCTTCATTTGCATGCTTCATTGTCTTTGTACTTTAATACTTTTGACTTTATACATACTCATGTCTCTATCTACGTGTCTAATACAATTTCTTTTACTCGAAGTTTTGGGTCAAAATTAATTACCTTTCCCCCTTGTTAGTTTTAGTAGTGATCAATTCTGTATTCCATGTGAATTGATCATTAATCTCATATTATAAACATAAGAAACAAATACACATACTGGCCAAATTTCTTAACCGATTAATCATTCGTTTCCGGGTAGATAAATGTTTAATTAACCGACTCTCTGAGCGGGAATTTTTAGATATTTTATGACATTTCAAAATCGGCTACGTGCTAGTATTAGGCTTCTTCGACTGTTTAATTAACGCATAACGAATTTTGATGCCTCTTATTTACACGCTTTCCAAAGGCTTTGTACGGAAATGCTTCTGACTAATTTTATGTTCATGTGTATTTTATAATGTACATATTTATGATATTTGTTGCTCGTAGTCAAAAGATTCAATATTTATATTTGTAGTTTTGTGACAACTGGTACCAAAAGTTTTTTGACAAGTGCAACGCGAAGACTTATCAAACTTTCGTGTAAGAAAATTTTCGTGACCTTTTTCTTTTTGTCAACGACAGTATGAGATAATTGATCCACGATTTTTCATACAATGTAAGTTTAGGGAATAAAATATAGATATCTTTATTCATGACTAATGCTGTAATCTAAACCCACGATGCATGATGACAAAAATACAAATAACCCACGACATCTTTTAAGAATTATGAGGCCATTTCTCTTTTGTATTTTAGTTTTGTAATTTACAAATGTTTTTGACTTGCCTATTAAACGAAAAAGTTTAATCTACCTTTATGTATTATGATAGTACATTTCAAAACCGATCTTACATATAACATTTTTCAAAATCAAAATGTGAAGAATAAAAACTCGCATCCACACGTGTTTAGGATTTTCCAACTCAATGCTACTTTTTAAAGGTCAAACGTCAATTGAACAGCTGGAAGAATCTTAGCCGTCAGATCAGTCCCCACTTCACACGCGGATCACACTGACAGGCTGGCACCTAAATCATTGGCCACGTCCCACGTGTGAACTAATCATCAACGTCGACATTAATTTCACTACATTGGTCTCATCTTCGTGTCGTATTACGAGCTGCTTCGCAAGTAAATTCATGGACTCAATCTTTACAACAACCACAAACCTATAAATCTTTAATGTCAAAAGGAATACACACTACACACGTACTTATACATATATACATATGGACCCAAATTAATGTGGTTAGGTTTTAAGTGTTTGTATCAGTCTTACCAGATTTGAAAAAACATTATCTTTAAAAAACTGCTAGATAACATTATCTTTTTTTCCATAACAACATGCATTCTATCAGATTAGAATTTAAATGGCGACACAGCAGCTATATTACTACAAACCACTAAAGAGTATATAAAATTTCTAGTTATATTATTCATTCTTATTCTATATATAAAACAATATGGGCGAAAACTTGTTTATATGATATTTAAAAGAAAACTCAAATTTTTGGCATTATCATTAAAAAAAAAATAAAAAAAATATTACGCTTATAAAGCCATATATTAGATTTTTTTTTTTTTGGAAACATGTTAAGATCCCATATATTAGATTGATAAATGATATGACATTGTAGCTATTTTTTGAAAAAAGTTTGGGTAACATTCCATCTAATTCAGATGATACATATATAGTTTGTTTTGCACAAAAAAAAAAAAAACATATATAGTTTGTAGTCTAATAGTTTGTACTAATAAACTACTATTGTCGCTATCATAATATTGAGACAAAAAAGATTCGTAGACAATAAAAATTATTTTCCAAAAAATCAACTATTTTGTTATGTGTATTATTGCATGCCATATTTTCTCTTTATATGATCTTAAAATGGGACGTTGCCCAAAAAAAAAAAAGAAAAAAAAAAAGATCAATCTTAAAATGGGACGTAATAAACTAATAATGATAAATATGACATCACATGCCAGTGGTCCAGAGTATCATTTGATGACAATCTAGTCAGATATGATTTTGGGTTTTGATCAAGTATATGATAGTTAGCTAATCATTAAGCAAAAAAGGCGATCCAATGACAATGTAATATATCTGATTAGCGTGTTAAATAATGAATATGATATAATTAATAACAATAGGGCGTTGGGGAAGATAGTACTGTTGTTACTAAGACTTTATTTAATAATACTACGTACGTATGAGTCTGACTGGTACTAAACCTTTTATTGGAATGCAAAGTATTATTGGAATGACAATAATTGTTTTAGTCTTTGTGAAACGAACAATAATTTGTTTTATACAAAAAATTATACATTGTTAATGTCTTAATGAATTTTGAATCCATGAAAGCTAATATGATATCAGAACCATTGGATCCATTACCCGTGAGTAGTAAAGTAGCAATACTTGTTAGGCCGCTTTTAATTAGCAAACAGAGTCTTAAGATTAAACGTTAGTGAAGGCCCATGTAAGGCCCGTAATATTTATTATTTTCCTGCGTTCTTCAATAATCGGAGAAACCTCAAAAGAGTAAAGAGTGTGGTAACAAAACCCCCAAAACTCACAAGAATCTGTTGATCCAACTGCGCTCTCCTTCTCCGGTAACGGTGACACACCAGTAGCACAATCTCCGTCTCCGGTAACATCAACAAAGGTGAGAGACCTTTATTACTTTTGATTCCAAGTTTCATCTCTTCTTTTTCACTTTTCCTTTTTGGGAATTTGACTGCTAGATCTACGCTTTCGATTCGCTTACTCTCATGCATCGTTTCGATAATGTAAATGTTCATAAAGTCTGGGTATTTTGATGATTAGGGTTTGTTTTGGCCGACATTGATTTGAGATCAACCTAGCTTGAATTTTGTAATTGGTTTTTTAGTACGTGGGTGAATTATTGATATCATGTGCCATAATGGTTGCATCCACTAGCTCCACTTTAGATTTGTAATCCAAATTGTGTTTTTATGGCTTAAGGGAAGAGTTTTGAGAGATGGCATCAAAGTTGGTACAACTGAAATCCAAGGCCTGTGAAGCATCGAAGTTTGTGTCGAAGCACGGCACAACGTACTACAAACAGTTGCTAGAGAAGAACAAGAAGTATATCCAGGAGCCAGCAACTGTGGAGAAATGCAATGAGTTGTCTAAGCAGCTTCTCTACACTCGTCTTGCTAGGTTGTTTATTCCTTTTAATCTCTTATCTGATCATGAGTTTTGGTTGAATGTGTTTGTTAGATAATAAATTGCGTGGTAGGCTGGTAGCGGATTTCTTGCAGGGTAGAATATCATGTATTGTTTGCTGTAAATGGGTAAATCGTGGCTTCGTTTTTTGTCTCTCTTTCATGGTTGGTTTGGTAGGACTCTTGAATGATGCAGATATTCTTGGGTCGTTATTTACTAGGTGTAGAGATAGTTCGCTGAGGAACAAAGAATTGTGAAACTATACATTCTAGGTTTGATGGTTCTGAACTCTGAACCATGAACTCATCCCATGCCTAATTAAGGTCTCTGTTTTGCTGCTTTTGAGCTAGATACCAATATTTTCCTGCTTATAGAGAGTGGTTTTGGTGTAGATTTCTTATCAGAAATAGTATTTATTATACTGTTTGTAGATATGTTATTTAGAAACAGTACGTCTTCTTTGTTGCTATGACTGACTTGTTTAAGTGGATCGTAGCATTCCTGGGCGTTCGGAGTCATTTTGGAAGGAAGTAGATCATGTGAAGGGCTTGTGGAAGAATCGGGCGGATTTGAAGGTTGAAGATGCTGGAATTGCAGCACTTTTTGGTCTGGAATGCTTCGCTTGGTACTGTGCAGGAGAGATTGTTGGAAGAGGCTTCACTTTCACTGGCTACTACCCTTGAAGAAAACATGCGTTTTAAAACCATTGAATGCCGAAAAGCCTTTGTATCCTACCTAATTATCTATCTCAAGGCTGACATTAGAAAGCAAAGTTAATTTCTTTTCTCTGGATAATTAATACACAAAAGTTTTGAAGGTGAGACATCATCACTCATGGTAGCTCTAATAAAAATCAGTCAGACACAACATGTTGGCTTTTGGGGTTTGTTTTCAGTTTACATGATGTGAATGACCATTTTTATTGTTCATCAAAAGCATGATGCTTTGAACCATTCTGTTATTTCGAATGGGTTTCAATTAGACCGTTTGGTAAGATGTCTCCTTCGTGAAACATCAGCACTCACCAACCTTACCAGAGAAATAAAAACGACATGATGCAGGCATTTCCGTGTAGATTCTTCTTATATCACATAAAAGGAAGAAAATCCAAATATTTGACTGTTGTCGTAGGACGATTGGGTTCGGTGTATTTCAACGTTTTCTCTGTCATTGTCTCAAGCCTTGTAGGTGTAGAAGCAGCATCACTCGATATTGTAGCGGAAGATCGGAAACAAGTACTCTCTCTCTCTCTCTCTCTCTCTCTCGACCAGTCCCTATTATAAGTCTTCTCTATGTAACGTATTTTTTTCGTTAATTGCGTGTTTATTTTTGGATGGCGAGTCTTATTCTTCTTTTCTGTATGAGCATTTGGATAGTGAACCTAGCCTTGATAAGAAGTCAACGCTTTGCAAAATCAACTGGTTTTTGAAGAAGTTAGTTCTAAGATTCAAGCTTTTGGATTGGATATCATTAGATCAAATTCACGTATCTTTGTGCTTACCTCTATCTCTCTCTTTAGAGGGTTTTCCTTGAAAACTAGAACGATTGTCAATTTCAGAAGAAAGATTTTAAATTTCACATCTTCACTAACCCAGAATTAAAGAAACCCTTATGTTCTCTGCATAATGTCTTGGCTATTAAACTATGCTCTTTTCCTTGAGCAGATACTTGAGTGTGTTTGGGAAAGAAGACTGTGATTACAATGGCTAAGGATGAAGCCAAGGCATCAGATTATTCCAAGGGATTGCTCAAGAGTGAAGAGCTCTATAAAGTGTGCCCCATAGACATTCATTGATACGTTTTCTCACATTTCTCCATTTGAATTTTCCATTTCTCTGATACCTTTCTTTGGAAAAATGTTGCAGTATATACTTGAGACCAGTGTGTACCCACGCGAGCCAGAGGCTCTTAAGGAGCTTAGGAACATCACTCATAACCACCCTCGAGCTGGGATGGCTACTGCACCGGACGCTGGCCAGATGATGGAGATGCTTCTCAATCTGGTAAATACAAGAAAGACGATCGAGGTTGGGGTTTTCACTGGATACTCTCTTCTCCTCACTGCTCTTACATTACCAGAAGATGGCAAGGTATGTGCATATATATGACCAAACCAAAAGAAAAAAGTGTCTGGAGCTTTTCCGTTGTTCCGCTTCTGTATCGTTTATGCAACTGATTTGGTACACGAGCTCTGCAGGTTATTGCCATTGACGTGAACAGAGACTCGTATGAAATAGGACTGCCAGTTATAAAGAAAGCTGGCGTTGAACACAAAATTGATTTCAGAGAGTCTGAAGCTCTTCCAGTCCTTGACGAGCTTCTAAACGATGTAAAACTTCTTACTTCTTTGTCTCTCAAAAAAGAATTAGTATGTATCCTGACATGGTCTTTGTGTTTTGATGATTTTGATGCAGAAAGCGAACGAGGGTGGATTCGATTTCGCATTTGTGGATGCAGACAAGGTGAATTATTGTAACTACCATGAGAGGCTTATGAGGCTGATCAAGGTTGGTGGGATAATAGTGTATGACAACACTCTCTGGGGAGGATCAGTTGCTGAACCGGACTCTTCCACGCCCGAGTGGAGGAGAGAAGGCAAGAAAGCAACCCTTGAGCTGAACAAGAAACTCTCGGCTGATCAGCGTGTACAGATCTCGCATGCTGCGCTTGGCGATGGGATAACTATCTGCAGGAGATTATATTGAGCTATGATGTGATGTCAAAGTGTTGTTGTTGTTTGTGATCTTTTGGGTTCCATGAATGAGAAGGTATGTAATAAAGAGGGACAAAAATAAAAATAAACTCGTTGTATGTTTCTTCTTGTTCAAATTTCAAGATTTTAAAACTTAGGACGAAACACTAAACTCGTCTTATGATCTGCTCGTGGATATTGAGCTTGGGACTTTTTGCAAAACTCACATCCTGAAAGTTGCGATAAAAGTAAAAAATTTAAAGGGGCGTTCCGAGAATCGAACTCGGGACCTCTCGCACCCAAAGCGAGAATCATACCACTAGACCAAACGCCCACCTTATCACTTACTTTGTTAAGTCTCATCATAGACGCGCGCGGTTTATTTGGCGTGTATTTTGTACTTCACATTGCTATCGTAATAAGGACGAGAGAACTAATTGGGCCATAGAGAGACACGTCTAGTAAATTAAAAAGCCCATAAAATCGACTAGGGTTAGTCCTTCCTGGCTTCCTATTGAGCGCCGCATATAAGCTTCCTCCTTCTCCGTCACCACCGGCTCTGTATTTCGGCGTTCGTGGAGAGACGAAGGTACATTATTTTCTCTTTCTCTGTCTTACCTTAATCTCCGTGCCAAAGGATTTGTCTTCGTATTCTTTCATTTTATTGGCAATCAAATGAAGTAAAGTGAGCTAATCGGCTTAAGATCAGATGTCGAAATTGAACCAATTTGAGTTTCAATATACGCAGGAACAGAGAGAAGATAGAAACATAAAATGTCGGAGAAGAAGGGAAGGAAAGAGGAGGTAGTGACCAGAGAGTACACCATCAACCTTCACAGACGCCTTCATAGCTGGTAACTTCCAAAACCGAACACTTTGGTCGTTTTGCTTCAAAGCTTTAGCTGTTAGATGGTGTAATTGGAATCTCAATAATGAGCTCTAAGCCAATGTTTTAATTCGATTTGTGCACTAAGCTCTCCATGGATTGTGACCTTGAAATGGTTGATCTTCTGTGCGTAATACAGTACCTTTAAGAAGAAGGCTCCAAATGCGATTAAGGAGATAAGGAAGTTTGCCGAGAAGGCAATGGGGACAAAGGATGTGAGAGTGGATGTCAAGTTGAACAAGCAGATTTGGAGCAAAGGTATCAGAGGTCCTCCTAGGAGAATCAGAGTCCGAGTTGCTCGTAAGAGAAACGATGATGAAGATGCTAAGGAAGAGTTCTTCTCTCTTGTCACTGTTGCTGAAATCCCTGCTGAAGGACTCTCTGGCCTTGGTACTAAAGTCATCGAAGAAGAGGATTGAACAATCCTGTAACTTCTCTTATCAGTTTTTTCAAGTTTTGTTTTTCGAATCAGTTATTGGAGAGAACGTTTATCTTCTTGAATCCTTGATCCATCATTACTCATGAAATGTGAGCAAGAGATAATCTTAGTCTTGTGTCGGAGTCATTATGACTACTTCGTTTGTTTTGGTTCTGGTTCGATCATTCTCACATCTGCAGCTATGAATCTGATTATGCACCAAATTCACTTGAATTGTTTGAATCAAGTCAAGAATTGACCAACCAAGAGATTACATGTATGAATGTGGAATCTGCTTCATAATTTGCCGTTGTGACCAGGAATCTAGTTCGAGTCAATCATGAATTTTTTTACACAATGAATCTTATTGCTGTTGATACAGAAAGTGAATCTTAATTTTTCAGAATCTATTTACAGCAAAAGAGGAAGAATATTCTTTAGGGGGTGATAGAGTCAAAATTTTCACTCTTGCTATCACAGATCCTACTCTGAAGAGTATTGGGATGGCTTTTATTAATGTCTACCTTGCTTTATATGCATACATATAATTTCTTAGTTTTTTCACTTCTTCAGATGATTCCTCTAGTAGATGGTCCACGTATAGACAAATTCCAGCTCCGCTGCAATTTCAGAGTACAGTAAGTTGTTGATACAATATGCACATGAAATATATACAAATACACAAGATAGATGCACACACCAAAGGGGTCCAAATGGAAGCCAAATAGCATCCCACCGGAACTTCGGAAGCCTAGAAACACGAGTTAGAACAGATCAGCACAACCATACAGAGAGCACGGCTGGAAGAAATGGACAAGAAATTTCCCTATTGTTGATCCAGCATAAACTACTAACACAAGGATTAATGCTACTAAACTTGCATTATAATCTATGAAGTGGCATCTCAGGAGCTAGACGTCGAGATTGATTGTACTCTAGCTTCTCTTAAATCAGATAGTAGTATTAACAAAGGTCTGTCAAATGTAAGATAGTATCTGAAATAATGAATACTCTCAGGTGTACCTCAGCAAGTAATAAACCCAAAAGATGGTCAATGCAGATCCAACAACACATGAGTACCAGAACCACCGTCTATGATCATTCTTCTTATCTCTTAGCCCAACAATTGAGAGGCAGCAAGCCATGATAGCGATCCACTCTGATCCAAAAATCCGGTGATAAAAGTGTTATTGCTGTAAGAAACAAATAATGAAATAACATCTACAAAATTAAAAGAAAATGAACTGAAGATCAGGCAGCAAAGTCTTCTGATGGCAGTACAGTTTCAGCAAGGTATAAAACACTAGAAATGCAATCACTCTTTCTCATTCTACACTATTCCACCAACCAATATGTTCTCAGTTCATCTCCTATGGACAGTGATACTCAAGAACTACAGCCAAAGATTGACCATGTCAAATTGGGTATTAGATTAATATGGATCTAACGTATCTGTTTTTTCCCACATTGATACAAGAGATTACACAAAACTTCCACACAAGCTCAATATTGGCTGTGACACCATATCGAATGACGAGACAAATCTGGTAAACCATTACTACAAAGTAAAAACACGTAGATGTAAGACAAACCAGCTGAAATGACCATCCATGACTTGAGATCTTCCATGAAGTAGGCATGATAGCGCTGCTCAGAAAAAAATGACATCATCTAAGCACTCACGAGAAGTATTTAATCAAAGAGACATTTGTATATATATTAACTGCATACAGAGGCAGAATTGGCGTATCATACAAAGATTGTAAGTATAATCAATTCAGTCAATTATTAGCTCCTCATAGTCAGGCAAGAAATTCAAAGCTCTAGATCCGGAATCAATCATTAAAACAACAAATAATTTTAGAATCAAACTTCGTCAACAAAGATCAAAGATTCGCTGCAGATGAAGACAAGGGATATGATCTCAATTTCAACTGGGAATTCAATTTAATAGGAAGATTCAATTTACGAAAGAAAACTAGTAGATCAAATCGAAGTGCTACAAGGACGAACAAGGCCACATTTAGGGAGAGACTATCATACCAGTTCCCATGGTGACATGAACTGCTGAATAATGGAGTAGAAGAGGAAAGCTCCATAGCAGATCAGAAGAACCACGAACACGCTCTACACAAAAGAGAGATACAAACTTTTTTAGAAACTGAAGTCCTCAAATTCTATAGAAATGGGATACTGTTCTTCGATCATACCCTCCAATGCCGACTTTGCTGAGCATGAGCTTCCTCAAGCGACCGAACGTACTCCTCTTGCTCTGTAAAACGACAATGATAGCGATAAAGTGTTACGAACTTGCTTAACGAATCTGCCGAAAATTTCTCAGGATGAGAGAAAAAAAACCTTGAGTATCGATAGGCCGAGAATCGACGTCGTCGGAAGTAGGAAGGACGAACTTATCATCATCATCTTCGTCGCGACGAGTTCTCCGCCATTTTCTCGCTAACTTCTTCATTGATTTTTCTTCAACAGGAAACGAAATTAGATTTGCAAAACTCTAAACGAAACAGAGAATTTTGATCGAAAATTACCACTGAAATGAGGAAGTCTTCAACGGCATAGAGATTAGAGTCTATTTAGAAGCCCAGCCCACATTGTTATACATTGGTCCATTTCTTAAGCCCAAAAAGGTAATATTCATTACGCCTTGATTCATAACTTCATAACGAATAATTTGACAATGTCAAAAAATAAGAAAGAAAGAAGAAAAATCGATCGATAAGGCAAGACATGGCAATAATGCCATATACATCGAAAATTCAATACATCTATTTAATTCAAATGCACAAATATATATGATGAATTATCCACATTTCCATATTTAATACAAATTTAAATTCATTTTTAATACAAAAACGTTATCAAACAATGAAATCCTCCATTATTCTTAATTAAATCCATAATTAATTCTCCTTCTCATTTAACTATCCCTCTCTCTTTAAATCAGAGAGGATAAAGAAATACAAATCTAAATATGTATAAAATTTGGAAATGGGGATAATTCATCATACATATTTGCGCAATTAGATTAAATAGGTGTATTGAATTTTCGATGTATATGGCATATATTGCCTTATCGATCGATATTTTTTTTTTGATAACGTTATCAAACCAATATTTCTAATTAAATGTAATTAGTTCTTCCCATTTAATTCTTCCTCTCTCTCTCGCTCCCTTATATATATATATAAGATAGTTTCTCTTATCTCCATTCACTTATAATCGCAATCAAACAAATTCGTATCTTTTAAATCTCTCTAAAGAAACCAATCTTTGTTTTAGGTGTTTGAGATGGCCCAAATAACGATGACCGTCGAGAAGAGGATCGAATCTGACGTGACGGTGATCCCTAACGGTGGGAAAAGGGCTTACGTCACTTTCCTTGCTGGAAACAAAGATTATTGGATGGGTGTGGTTGGTCTAGCTAAAGGACTTCGTAAAGTGAAATCTGCTTATCCTCTTGTGGTGGCGATTCTCCCAGATGTGCCTGAGGAACACCGTCAAATCCTAGTGGCTCAAGGATGCATCATCCGTGAAATCGAACCGGTCCATCCGCCAGAAAACAAAGACGGTTATTCCATGGCTTATTACGTTATCAACTACTCTAAGCTTCGTATTTGGGAGGTAAACCCTACTTACTATATATGTATATTTGTGTTATTTATAATATATGACCGGATCATTTTTTTGTCAATATTATTACCAATTACTTTTCTAACGCCTAATGTCACGTGTCATATGTTACTAGTTAATAAAGATTATATTGTCAATGTTATGTTCTAAGATTTTATCAAGTAACATTGCACAAACATATATAAAATTTAAAAAGTACCTGCGTCTATAATATGTATTCAACGTTTTTTTGTCACATATGTATTTAACGACTTATTAACATATATTAATGCAGTTTGTGGAATATGAGAAGATGATTTATTTAGATGGAGACATACAAGTTTTTAGTAACATCGATCATCTTTTCGATACTCCTCGTGGCTATTTGTACGCGGTCAAAGATTGCTTTTGCGAGGTGTCTTGGTCCAAAACTCCTCAATACAAGATAGGTTACTGCCAACAGTCACCTGAAAAGGTAACGTGGCCAGTCGAAAGTCATGGTTCTCCACCGCCGATATATTTTAACGCTGGCATGTTGGTTTTTGAACCAAATCTTGTCACTTATGAGGATCTCATTCGTGTTGTTCAAGTCACTACTCCAACTTATTTTGCCGAACAGGTCTGATTTTATTCTTTTATCATTATATAATTTGAGTATTTAATTTTTTTATATGACTCTAATATTATTGTTTATTTTTGGTAGGATTTTCTGAATGTATACTTTAGAGACATCTACAAGCCAATCCCTTCTACATACAACCTTGTAATGGCTATGCTTTGGCGTCATCCTGAATGCGTTGACCTTGACCAAATCAGTGTTGTTCATTATTGTGCTAATGTACGTTTTAGTTCTTTTAATTTTTTTTTTTATCTAAGTATGTTTGTATATATTTAATATTTAATATTTCTGTTACTAAATTTTTATATTTTTAATCAATTTTATAGGGTTCGAAACCTTGGAAATTCAATGGAGCAGAAGAGCATATGGGTCGAGAAGACATAAAAATGTTGGTGAAGAAATGGTGGGAGATTTACGAAGATTCGAGTTTAGACTACAAAAACTTTGTGGAAACTGAATCTAAGTTGAATCCAATCACTGCGCCCTTGGCCTCCAAAGAATCTGTTAGTGATGTCCTTACGAGTCTTGCCCCATCTGCTGCATAACCAATCCGTTTATGTGGAAGCTATATTATGCAGTTTTTTTTATTTTGGTTTTGATGAAAGGTTTAGGTATATATATATAATTTTATAATAATTATATATAGCAACCTCGTTTAAGTTTGATGTTTGTGAGATTAGAGGGTTGGGTCTTATGTTTTGATTTGGCAACCACGCCCTTTCTTTCGTATCTTTCTCTCCCCTTTTTTATCAGTAATCAATAATAAGTATGCTCTTTAATTTGGCATTATTGCTCTTCTATTCGTTATTTTTTTTTTTTTGCAAAACATCTTAAATCAATGGAGTATTTATTCGAAAAAGAATTTGGTTTATCAAGTTGATGAATGATGATAAATGATAATTACCGTGTATAATAATAAAGTAACAATCGATGTAAATAATTACTGAACCAGTTTTGACTTTTATTTTGGTTACACGGTAAGAAGAATGCACATCTCGCCTAAAAAACGGGAAAAATGTCAAAAAAATCACCAACTTTCAAATTTGGGACGATTAAATCACCAACTTTCGAAATGCCATTTTAATCACAAAGTTTTCTTTGACTTTTTGATAAAATAGCTAAGTTTCGTTGACTTGGCCATTTAAGTCATGTCGCCAACTTTCCGTTAACGGAGTTAAACTCCTGTTAACAATCTCCGTTAACTCAAAACCAGATATATATACGTGCTATTTATAATTTACATTCAATGCGTTAGTGTAGCCTGATGGTAAAAGCGTGAGATATGTTCTCGTCGGACGTGGCTTCGATACTCCGTCGACGCATTTTTTTTTGTTTCCCTTAAAAAAAACAAAAAAAGAAACAATAAAGCGCATAAGACAAGAATCGAACTCGTGACGCTAACGAGATGCTATACAACCTGTAATCAACTGAGCTACAAAGCTTTAATGGTATAAAGGGAAACGCGTTTAGTTATATATCTCATAGTTTCGGCTCAATCATCATCTTCCTCAATTTTTCTTCTGATGACGATGATATACTCCATCTGCAGATCAATCGCTTGCATCTACTGAAATTCAATTGTACAAACAGCAATCAGATCCGATCAAGAAACTAATACCAGATCGAAGCGTAATTTAGACCGATTCTTTGAATAAATGGAATCAAATTATGAATCGATTAAGTGAAGATAACGGATCTGCAATATGAACGAACCCTAATCGAGAACTTAAATATTCGTCTTCGATCGAAGATTAACCGAATAAAGTTCAAAGAACAGAGATTCAATTGCAGTCGAACAAACAAGATCGAAGAAGTCAAATAAGAACTCGAAAATTGGAGATATATAAAATAACGTCGCCGATATATTAAGCGAAAAAGTATAGCTCAGTTGGTTCAGATTACCTACTACGAAGTTGGCGTCAAGAGTTCGAGTCCAGTCTTACGTTTTATTTTTTAAAAATAAAAGATTTGTGGGTATCGATCGAGTATCGAACCCGCATTTGGGGAACAAGACTGATACATTTACCATCAGGCTAGAGTTACATATTCGATTTTAATTGTAAATGGCACGTATATATATCTGGTTTCGAGTTAACGGAGATTGTTAACAGAAATTTAACTCCGTTAACGGAAAGTTAACGACATGACTTAAATGGCCAAGTCAACGAAACTTAGCTATTTTATCAAAAAGTCAAAGAAAACTTTGTGATTAAAATGGCATTTCGAAAGTTGGTGATTTAATCGTCCCAAATTTGAAAGTTGGCGATTTTTTTGACATTTTTCCCTTCTCCAGGGTAAAGAAAAAAGCTTCTCAAAAAAAAAAAAAAAAGCTTCTCCAGGGTAAGTAATTAATGACTCTTTCTGGATATTCATATTTCTATCTTTAGCTTATCCAGGGTAATTCTATATCACCATTAGCAAGTAATTCGATACACTAAAATCTCACTATTTATGACATTGATCAAATGAATAATATTCAAACAAGGATATCAAAATCATACGGCAGATATTGTTGCAACTTGCAACTTAATTATGCTTTTAAGGAACTTTCTTAAAGTTAATGAGGATTTTAGTATAGAAGAAAAAAAGAGTATATTTGACAGAAAAAGAAATTTAATGTTTATTATTTCCTCCATTATATATTCATATTTAAACTACGGATCCGTAAAATATGAATCTACAGTACTAATGAGTAATGAGTCGCTCCTTCCATTATCCAGTTAGATTTTATATGGAAACCATATCTTATAGCGAAGAAGAAAGCGACTCTTGCTGAACGCAACCTCCCGTTATCTCCTCTTACCGGCGTCTGACTCCGGCATCGGCCATACTTTTTCCCGTTTTCTTTTGGTTTGTAGTTTAGATTTTTTTTTTTTTTTAAATCTCAATCAGAAACGACGTGTCGATATATATATATATATCTACAGAAATCTCGTTTGTATTAGACCTCTCTTCTCAGTTTGATGCTCCTAATGTGGATCCTTCACCGATCCGCTCTTACCTTCGTGATGATGTTTAAAATCATGTCACCAACGGTTCTATTTAACGGGCCTTCGGAGAAGAACCGATTTTGTTTCTCTGTTCATAGAGTCTTTGTTTGAATGGGATAACTTTGTCTGCGGGTGAGTGTTTATTCTGTCGGTGAAATTTCGTTATCAACCGGTGAATGTCCTCTTACCTCATGGGATATATGGAGGTTTCACTTGTAATACTGTAATGTTCAAATGATAACAATATATTGTAATTGTATACAATAGATATGAATCTTTTTGTTTGTTTTATCTGTAGTATAGATCAGTTGACGTATACAAAACTGTGTATTGTAATATTGAATGTGTGACTTTTATTTTTTATATCAAAATTCTATTTTATTAAATTGTAAATAAGTGACTTTTCTTTACAGAGAATTAATTAACCAATCAAAAACCATTAAACTTAGGTAGATAGCTTTAAAGTTAAAAGAAGGGAAACGTAGTATTTGAATCATAGGTTGTAGATGGTGACTAGATATTTCGTCATGCATGTGTGGAGAAACAAACTGATAGAATTAAGATAACATATAAATATAGGCCACGTAATGCTGAGTCAATCCTAGATTTATTTTAAGAACATTTTGACTTGTACAAGCTGTTATCAAGCTAAACTGTTTTTCATACTTTTGAGGACAAAACTCAAGCATATTTAAGGTTAAGGACAACTGATTGTTAATGTTATAATTTGTTCGCATACTTTTGCTCTTGTCGCATGTGTATTGGAAACCAAAAATCGAATCGTGTCTAATTAAAACAGATTTACTGACTTCTCAACTATTAAATTATCATATCATGGTGTTAGCAAATTTGTAACATTTGTTCTCTGGTCAAGTAAGGCTTTTGACCGGATACGAACTTATCTGCATTACTCTTTAATTACGTTCTACCAACAATAACATTTAAGAAAAAGTATTCAAATAAAATTCATTTCTCTTGATTAAATAATTAATATAGCAAAAATAGAAATGATCGATTCTTATCTAAAATTATTAAAAATTTAGTCAATAATATATAAAACCAGTAAAATATAGCAAAAACACTTTTTGAAATAGGAAAAAAAAAATAATCACACCAGAAAATCAAATCACTGACTGATCATTAATTTCCTTATCGTAAACTTTGGATAATATAAACATAGACAATAAAAAAAAAACAAAAAAAAAACAACAGAAAGTCGTTGTTTCTGGTTTTGGATAAATATAAAAGTAAATTTTTAGAAATACGTAATTCGTCAACAAGGACTTAGATTTTCTCCAAATATCAAGAAGGGGGGAATTGTCTCCTAACCCTTATCCACCACTATAAATACTTTACGTCCTAATTAAACCTTCATCGCAGAAGTATATAAAATCTAAACAAAGGAGTTATTTTTTCTCTCTAAATTAATCCCAACCGTCGTACCCATTCTCTATTTGTTTTCGTTTCTTCTCTTTTTAAAACCGTTGTTCAAAGATGACGATCTCTGTTGAAAAGCCGATGTTTGGTAAGAAGAATCTGTTTCCTCAATATTCATTCTTGCGAAAAAATAACGAATTATCTGGCAGAAAAATGGTCTTTAGGATATTATTATCCGAGTAACTTAACGATTTTATAGGAAAAAATTAATGGATTTTGGCTGCTAAATAATAAGTTTTTGGAAATAACTATGACTCTTTTTTTTTGTTTCTAATTCTTTAAATATTTTACAAAGACATTTTGTTTTTTTTCTCCTAGAGGACGTTTCTGCATTGCAGAAGAAGAGTGGGGACAAAACCGGAGAGTTGAAATTGGACGGAGGATTTTCGATGCCAAAGATGGCCACCGAAGACGACGAGGCGTTCTTGGCACCTGAGATGAATGCATTCGGCCGTCAATTCAGGTTTCTTTATCTTATATATTTAATCCAAGAAGATTGGCCGGATCTAGACCTTGACTTGATCAATATCGCGTACATTGGTATTTTGGTCGCAGGGACTACGATGTTGAGAGTGAAAGGCAGAAGAGCGTCGAAGAATTTTATAGATTACAACACATTAACCAAACTGTCGACTTTGTAAGATTCTTAAAAACTATTTAAGGGTTTATATATTATAATGTCTAATCAAACTTATGTGATCCACGTATAATATGTAAATGTTTATAGGAAAAAAAATTGTGTATTTTGTAGGTGACAAAGATGAGGGCTGAGTATGGAAAATTAGATAAAAAGGTGATGAGTATTTGGGAATGTTGTGAGCTTCTTAACGAGGTCGTGGACGAGAGTGATCCAGATCTCGACGAGCCTCAGATTCAGCATTTGCTTCAATCTGCTGAAGCCATCCGCAAAGATTACCCTAACGAAGATTGGCTTCATCTAACGGCTCTTATCCATGGTATATTTGTTATAACATAATAGTATTTTCTATGAATTAATTAGATATTTAATCTTGTTTTTGTTTAGATTTTTATTTAGATAATTTGTAGATCTAAGACGATTTTTTTCGGTTTTGATTTGATTTGACCGGTTTTGGTCACACCAAGTTGGCTAGTTGTTAAGCAGATCTGGATAAAGTTATTTATGAAAATTTTGGATTTTTTCAGATCTTGGGAAAGTTATTACTCTTCCACAATTCGGAGGACTTCCTCAATGGGCTGTTGTTGGTAATTCACGTTAAATTTTGTGATTAATATTTTAATTATTCGCATTGTAATTTATATGTGAAACTAATTGTTTATTTTCTCTCAAAAAAATCTGCAGGTGATACATTCCCTGTTGGGTGTGCATTCGATGAATCTATCGTACACCACAAGGTAAATAACTGATACAATCTCATATATTGTTAATGCAAATATAACCCAAATAATTATATGACTTTTCATTTTTTTTCTCAAGAGTTTTATACTCTAAATAAGCAACGATTAATTAAATTACATTTACCTTTCTCTCTTTTTTGCAGTACTTTATGGAAAACCCTGATTTCCACAACAAGGCCTACAACACCAAAACTGGGGTTTACTCTGAAGGATGTGGATTAAACAATGTCATGATGTCATGGGGCCATGACGACTACATGTACCTGGTAATTCATTGATTTTTTTTTTCTTTCACTGTTTAGACTAATGATTTATTAGAAAAATTGATCAATGTTGAGTAGTGTAAAGGATAAACTGATTTTATAACTGTTCATTAATATTCGCCCAGGTTGCTAAAGAAAACGGAAGTACCTTGCCGTCCGCGGGACAGTTTATCATACGATACCATTCTTTTTATCGTAAGCATTTGAATTAAGAATATGATTTTAGTGACAATTTAATTTTATAGTTAATAGTAAAGCTTATTATAATAATTAATTGAATATCTGCAGCCTTGCACACGGCTGGAGAATACACCCATCTTATGAACGAAGAAGATAAGGAGAACCTGAAGTGGCTACACGTTTTCAAGTAACTAAAATTTCTTAAATATGATAAGTGATTGATTTTTTAATCCTAAGAGAATCTCTAAATTGTTATATATCATTGTTATTACAGCAAGTACGACTTATACAGTAAGAGCAAAGTTCACGTTGATGTGGAGAAGGTTAAGCCCTACTACATGTCTCTCATCAAGAAAGTGAGTATATATATACTGCATGTTCTTTACAACAACAAAAAAGAAAAAAATTAAAGTAATAGTTATTTGAAAGCATATATATATATATATTTCTGAATCTTTCAACTTACTATTCTTCTCATATTCGATTTACAGTATTTTCCGGAGAGCTTGAGGTGGTGATACTATGGAGAAAAAAGTGACCATGAAGGACTAGTCGTTTTATTCACTACAAATATTTACACATTTGTCGAGTTATGTGAATCTATGATAATTGTAATATATATGTCTTATTTTAATTATATTCAGCTCGTCTCTGAAGTGTAATCACAATCATTCTTAGTGAATGGTAAAGAGTATGTACGCTGGGATGATATAAGATTTTAAATAATAAAATTTATATGTAATCGAAGGTATACAGATGAGTTGAGCCCATAATTTAGCAATATATAGGGAGTAACTACATATTGATAATAATTGAAAATTTGAAATTCATTAAATGAATATATATGTTCCTAAGGCACTTGTTGGTGTATATTAAAAAGAAACAAAATGTTATGAATAAAAAGTCAAGTATACAAGTGTACAACAGTGGGAAAGGTAAAAACAAGAAGCATCGATACGAACAGAATGGTTCAAAAACCATCTCGGTAAAGAACATTTCGCTTCTGTCTGATCATGGATAGAGAATCACCAAACATGCTTTGCTATGTGGTTAATTAGTCTTTCTGGAGTTTAGAATTCGTAAGATACTCTTAATCACTAATTCTTTTAAATAGCAGAAGTAATCATAATCACATTCACATGATGATCACGTGCATTATGCGTAGAGAGGTTAGTTGAATCCTAAATTATAGACAGGTGATATAGCCCAGTGTATTTAGGATAATGGGAACGAAGATTTATTTATCCGCTTATATGACGTGGGAAATTACAACATGAAGCAGCATCTAACAAAGCAACCTTTGTATGCTGCGAATAGAAAGGGTAAAATCGTCAAAACCCCTATTATTTTGCTCTACCACCAAAACATGTTAACTTCATTTGAAAACACGTAGGAAGCATAAGTCGATGTCCTTATGTTCAGTGTCACTTAGTGATCTCTTTGGTGACTGGAGGAACATCGACCGTGCCATTGCAATTGCCATCGTCCAGGAGAGCCGACATGGGCTTCTCTTTATTATCAAAGACATCTTTGGGGCCTAAGAAACTCGGCTGGTTCGTCGAAGAGAGAAGCCTCGCCCACATCCTGTCTGTGATCACCACATGGTTCTGTTTCTCCGTTATTCTCTGCAACATCACAATCATTAGACACAGTAATGATGATGAACTGATGATGATACAAAAATGATGGTGCCGGTAATAATGATCATGATAATTCGCAGTTGTTATAAGAAGTCGGTTTAATTCATAAATTTTAACCATTCCATATTTCCATCCATCAAATTCAAATCGTTTTGCAACTTACATAGAAAGGAATGTAGGTTTGTCTTCCGTTCACTAGACCACTGATATAGCCAGTGTATCCAGCCATTGCACCATGCACTGCGCTCTGAGCCAGAAGTGTACAATAAACATTGTCTGACGCATTGCTAGGAACAGCTCGAATCATGTACGTTGGATCTGAAATTAATATGAGAGAAATGCGGTAAGAGTCGGATATAAAAAATCAACAAACTCATGGCGGAGACTGAGAGAGTGCAAGGGAGATGAATTGTACCAATGTACTTGAGGTTCATAACCATCTTCTTCTGATTAAAATGATCCTACAACCGGGTAAAACGAATAGGTGAGTTTAGTCTGAATCAAATATCCATCAATGTTTGATGCTTTCTCTGTAATTTATGGTTTACCTTGATGCTTTGTGACAGCCAAAGACCAACATCTTTAAGGAGTTTGTTACCAGATGCATCCTTGAGAGTCATAGATTCCATGCTCTTCGACATTAAGTCCTGTCCTGCACCTTCTGCAATCACAAGGACCATATGACCGCTCTCCTTGAGCCGTTTCTCTATGTACTCAAACAGTCCGCCTTCTCCTTCCAGGTAAAATGGTGACTCCGGAATCAAACAGCAGTCCACATCTCTGCTTGCTAGAGTAGCATACATCGCTATGAACCCTGTTAAAGCAGTTCTTGCACTTGTGAAATAATCCAATAAGAGAGCTTGATAAGATGATAAAGATGGAGCAGAAGAGTAAATTACTCACCGCTGTAGCGACCCATAAGCTTGACCATGCCAATACCGTTCTCTATACTCTCGGCTTCCACATGTGCAGCGTTAATAGCTCGTTGAGCCTCTTCTACAGCTGTGTCAAACCCAAAAGATTTGTCTATCACCTGCACAAAAACAAAAGAGAATTTCTTTACAAAAACAAAAATAAATTTCTTAATCTCTTCAAATTAAAAACTTGACTCTTCTATAGAGATAAAGCAGACAAGAGAGGGATACATACAGGTATGTCATTATCGATTGTTTTTGGGATTCCAACAACTGCAACTTTCAGGCCACGTCGTCTAATTTCCTACAAGGTTGGAATTAACAGATCAGTAAATTCTGAGATTGTAAAAACTTGCAAGGTAAAAATGGGATTCACCTCAAATATAACTGATGCTCCGCGCTGAGTTCCATCGCCTCCTATAATGTAAACCTGAACAACGGCAAGAACTAAATCAAGAACAACATTTTTGGTATATACTTTTAAACTGAACGTTATGTTAGCCGTTGGTTATCAAAACCTGATTAATTCCTCGATCTTGAATGCTGTCAACTATCTTTGTGGTATCATGGCCACCTCGGGAGGTCCCAAGGATAGTTCCTCCACGCTTATGGATGTCATTTACGACTTTAGAGTCCAAGGAGACAGTATTCTTAGCATAGAAGCCTCTATATCCACCCTGAAAAAGACTCGAGCATGAGAAAGTGAAACTAACACAAGCGTGTTTGTTTTGGTATGAAAAGGATTACAACCACCACAACTTACATCTATTCCCAGTATTCTCTTCACTCCATACATATAAGATAGACTGCTCACGATTTCTCTAATCACGGTATTAAGTCCGGGACAAAGACCCCCGCAGGTAACTATGCAAGCATGCACTTCATCAGATTCGAAGTATACCTGCAGAGAACTAAGTCAACCAACAACAGATCCTATTCAAATGGATTAAGGACTTTGAAGCAATTCGACAAAAGGGAAAAACCTTTTGACGTGGCCCGGCTCGTCTAAAATGAATTCCCCTTGGACCATCCTTGTGAACAACGATCTAAAACAACAAGGAAAAGAGCCAACAAGAGAAACATTAGCTCTAAATTTTCAGGCTGTCATGGATCTTATAGAAAGCTCCAGACCAAATTTATACCTTTTGAGGAACACTGTCATCAGCATCAACAAAGTATTGCCTGAAAATTTCCAAAAAAAAATAAAAAACCATGTAACAACTAGCAAGCTAATGATTCAATCACCATATGAACCTTCCAAACATGGGTGAAAAGGACTTACTTAACGACTGAGTATGCTGGATTGTCTTGCAGTGGATTAGGATAAGTCTGCAATAACATAAAACCAAAAGAAAATATACCATTAATCAAACTTAACCATCATTCGATTCCAAAAAAAAAAAGTTGGTAAATGACTAAAACACTAAAACCAGGATACAGATTTTGAGTCAGGTTCATAATCCTTGACACCCAAATACAAAAGATCCCTCTTTGATCCTTGAGCTATCTTATACTATTCAGAATCTGGGAAAGTCATTTCATCTATCTCAAGTTCCAAATAAAAACTAAACAATTATAAACCTGCTGAAGTTGATACACAAAAATCCATCTATATCTAGATAAAGTTTCAACCTTCTGCAACTGTAAAGCTCAAAACATAAGTTTAAATCAAATCTGATCAGAGAAAAAAGAGAGAGAGCTAAATCAGAGATGGAGAGCTATAAGAACATACAGGAAGACCAGGAAGGTAATCGGAGAGATGAGGAACGTCTTCTAGAACATAACCACCGGAACCATTGATGATCTTCGGCTTGCTACTTTCCACAGTAGAACTCATAACGAACGCACGAAACAGAGAGAAACAACAATCTTCAGGGGAAAAGTCTAATAATTTAATTTAATATTTCTGGTATGAAGAAGACTTTGAACTCGTCAACGACAAATTGAATACGAAATCAGGAAGAAACTTGAAAGAGAAAGAAAAATATAGAAAGATGAATCAAATCCGTAGATCAAAGAAAAGGAGACCCATTTTTATAGGATTAGAGAATTTAGACCATTGGAGTCGCTAAAGAGAAAAAGAAAGAGAGAGAGAGAGAGAGAGCTGAAACCATTAAATTTGTACGGAAATGGTGGTTTTGGTCACTGCTTTGGAGATTATTGATCAAACATGTGGCGCCGTTGACGGATTTTGCCGCAATAACATCGGGAAAATTTATACTAATATATGCGCATAAAAGTGCGTGTAATATGTATATACTTCGTTTGGGATCTATTTGAACAGACAGACGACAGTAACGACGACTACTACAAGTACTTGGAGAGAAGGTCGATAATTTTCTAGAAGAGACTATTTTCATTTATTTTGTTACCTTTTATTGATTTTTTCCAACTTCTGGGACTTGGTTAACAAGTCAAGCCATCAGTTAATGTGGTCCAACGTTTAATTTTCTTCTTTCAACCATCCGTTTAATTTTAGTTAGGCCCAATCTCTTACGTCAAATATTATACAGTATATAATACAACACCCTAATTTTACAATTAATTCAGGCAGAATAGTCAACTTAACTAGTCAACGGCTCGGACCGTTCATTGCAAACAAAAGATTCCCACCACCATTCGATTTCGATATCTGAATCTTCATGTCTCTAAATCTAATATAACTTGCAGGTGTAAAGAAAAGAACAGTAGAGGCAACGAAATAAAACAACTTATTAGTCTTAGTCTCTTAGACATGCAATTTTATTTAATTCGCGCTCTACCGCAAATCGCAATTCGCATGGGGGATTAAGATTAAAGAGTCAACGTTATGTGATAAAACATAAATAGTTTCTATGTGAGGACAGAAAAATAAAAATTTTGAGATAAAAGTGACAACGTTATCCACAGGCCACAGCTTGCACGTAAGTAATACCTACACATTATTGTTATAGTTATCCTTTTTTCTCTTACTAAACCGTGTCTCTTCGCTTATCTACATGCATTGATCTATCTATCAGTGTGTTTATATAAAGCCTTATCCTTTCTGTTGGTTAACTATAACGGAATACAAACATCTTGACAAGAAGTCTCTGTTCTGTTCTTATTGTTCCAAACCTTTTCTTGTTTTCCTTTTGGTTAAGACTTAAAGAGAAAATCATAAAAGCAAATATAATCGACAAACGAAAAGAAAATGAATATTGACGATCGTAATCTGATTTCTTCGACAACAAAAGAAGAAGGTGGTGTTGTTGGAGTTTCAGGATCCTCGGCAAAAGATTCATCTACATCTTCTATGTCTATGTGTTCATCTGATTTAACAGAGGATGCTTCCTCTTCTTCTTCTTCTTCTTCAAATGGGCCTTTTGACAATCTCTCGGACCTCATCTCTCAGCTCCCTATCATGTAATGACTCTCTAATCTCTTCGTGAAAGTCTTATTATATCTTTGAAAGAATACTTCATTAAACGTTATTCTCATTGCTATCTTCAATTTCTCTGATCTATTTGTAATAATGGTAACATGTGAGGATCCTTTTCATCTCAAGATCTAAGAATAATCACACTCTGCTTTTCTTTCATTGATCTTGTTTCTATTGACACAGGAAGTGTTAACAATGTGCTTTCTTATTGTGTTTCTTCTTCACAGCCACGTCAAGAAAGGAGGACTTTCAAAGTATTATAAAGGCAAATCTCAGTCATTCACATCTCTAGCAAATGTCACAAGCCTAACGGATCTTGTGAAGAGAGGAGGATCAAGAACGAAGTCATGCTGCAAAAGGGATTGTTTATTTGGACCAAAGGCCACAATCTCCATGAAAGCAACAAGAACATCCTCAGGCCATTCCACTTCAAGATTAACCTTAAAACAATTTCATGACTCACCAAAATCAGTTCAATGACATGTCAAAACAACCTTCTGGGTCCAGTTTAGCATTGTATTCATTTGTATACATGTTGCCCAAGCTATATGAGAACAGATAATTTAGGGCTAAAGATGGCCTTTTTCACTAATTGTCCAAAGCGGATTAAATTCCTCGTCTTTTGTGTCGTTTAATTGTGAGGTGATGCATCAAATCTTGTAAACAGGGGTGATTCCAAGAAGGTGTAAGCATTTCCGCATGACTATGGCCGTTGCTTCACAAAGTAGGAGACGGCTTGTCTCCTCTGGTGAACCATTGACCTGTAAAAAGTTCATGTTTTCAGTGAGATCAAAAGACTGGTGGTTGATTATGCAGTTATACAGTCCAATATCAAATAGAAACTTAGAACGTTGGGAATGCACACCTGACAATTGGAGTAGAAACTGGTGTAGTGGTCAGATAAATTGTAGAGGTACTCGCACAGTACGCTCGGTAACAAGTTGGTGCAAGCTTCCTCAACCGTCTGCAAATCATTTACACATGGGATGTGCGATTGTTCATCTTGTCACCAAGAAAAAGGAAGTCAAATATGAAAGTAGTATCTAATGAGCATGTGTTACCTCAGCAAATCGAAGCAAGTGAAGCCCCAGTGCTCGTTCAGCTGCATGATCCAATACTAGCTTTCCTGTCTGCAATAAAGCAGATATCGGAACATAAAAATTACTCTTTCTTGTACTGCGTATGGTAGGAACTAATGATAGTTCTCGTAGGTGTTTGAGGATCCATTAATTATGACTATGAGAAAGATAGCACCAACCCAAGAAAAAAACAAAAGACAAGAAACCCCCAAAAAAGGCTCAGGGTTCATGCAGCTAAAATACCTTTTTCAGCTCATCTATGTCTTTGCCAGATTTTCTGATGATTGAACAGATCCGAGCATGGGCGTAAAGAAGGTAAACGGCTGTATTTCCCTGCTCATGACATATGATCAATAAGCATGCGTAGGTGACTGCCTAATGCAAGTATGTAAACTAAGTGGCAAATTCCAGTACCTTGTCATTAAGCATTTGATCAAAGCTGAAAGTGTAATTTGTCAACCTGTTGTTCTTCAGGTCAGCATACCTTGAAAGAAAATTAAACAAAACCGCAATTAAGCTTGTAGCATGAAAATATAAAAATGCCAACTGCCAAAAACATCTGGCAGAACATTCATCATATTTGTGCAGTCTTAATTACTAAATGTCACTGAAAGCCAGAAGATACTGAATGAATTCACTATTGTCAGCAGTAGAATAGAGATGATACTTACTTCACCGCACCATAGCCAACTGCCTCAGCTGTTTGGTCCAGCTCCTCAGGTGTCCATTCTTTGTCCTTACCTAAACAGAGCAACAACATCTAAGGGATAGATAAACCAAATAATGACTTAACAAGTGAATGGTCTAACAATTCAAAACGTAGAGAGTGCTGAAGAAAAAGTAGCATACCGTGCTCAATAAGAGCAGTTTTACTGCGAGTCTTGGCCTCATCTAGCAAATCAACTAGGCGTACTACATCTGTTGCCCGGGTTCTAAATCGTTTGCCATCTTCCCCAAGGACGAGACCAAAACCAACATGGTTAACTCTAGGGTAAGTTTTATCATTCTCAGGAAGCCAACCTGCTTTTCTCGCAGCCTGATTCAGAGTAACATGATAACCACAGTTACGACTGACAGTTTCAATCAAGACATAACATTTTACAAGACGTCAAAAATAATAAAATATTCATCAAACCTACTTTGAAGAACATATTAAAGTGCTGCTGCTGGCCAACATCAGTCACATATATAATCCACTCAGCTTTCTCTTCATTGAGCCGGTACCTGGGCCAGGCAGAATTTAGCACCAGCAGACAATTTATTGAACAATATGCACGTTCAGATCAAGCCACACACTTCAGCAAATACAGATACAGAAAGTCATACTATATGAAATGTATTTTTAAAAGATTGCTAATGAATCCGGATTTCATGGAATAATTAACATAAGGTAACCCACCAAAGAGCAGTCAGATCTGTTGAGGCATAGTTAAAACCACCATCACTCTTTACAACCATGAGTGGGATGTCAAAGCCTTCGAGGAAAATCACACGAGCACCTTCACTTTCTTCAACCAACCCCTTGCTATTTAATTCCTCAATTACTTTGGCAATATAAGGGTTGTAAAAGCTTTCACCCTGTCATGAATGAATCAATGTTTTTTTCATTACCCATTTATGTATATCTCAAATATCATTTTCAATTATATCTCAAATAATGTAGTATACGTCCAGCTATATCTTTACCTTTTCTTCAAGCTCAACTCGAAGGCGTTGATAAACCTTGGCAAACTCAGTTCGGCTGATGTCACAAATCTTAGCCCAAGCCTTACGGTAAACAGGATCTCCACCCTGCACCGAAGAAACGAAAAAAATAGACTAGTGAGTAATTAAGGCAACTGCAAACTGAGACACTGCAGAAAAATGCACCAGCGATTTATGTTAGGAGAAATGTTATTTACCTGTAGACGGACCACAGCTTGTTGTGCTCTTTCCTTAAAGTCCTCATCCAGATCAAATTTATGTTTTGATGCCTTGTAGAACACCTATCAAACGACATCTGAGGTTAGAAACTAGATTGCTTCCATTTTCACACAAAGCAATATTATGCCAATATTGCTACATAATAAAAAACAGTAAAGCTTGAGAGGCCAGATGATGACCTGAAGATCTCCAATTGCTGTCTCGGTCACACTATCTGTATCAGGAAATTTCTCAAAGAGGTACTCAATTAGCATGCCAAACTGCAGAATAAAAGCAGCTTTTATCTCTTCGATAAATAATGGAATACAACAATTAAAAAAAAAATTCAAGGTTAAAAAGTTATTTGAAGAGGCAGAAAAGTAGTTACCTGTGTTCCCCAGTCACCAACATGGTTTCTGCGTAGAACTTCAACTTTTGAGTACTCGAGCATGCGAGCTATTGTGTCACCGATGATAGTTGATCTTAGATGACCTACATGCATTTCTTTTGCAATGTTGGGAGAGGAAAAATCAACTACAGCTCTCTTAACCGAAAGAGTAGGTGCCCATGTGTCAACTCCATCGATAAGCATATTTTCAATACTCTGCGGATAGATTAGAAAACGATTATGATAAACATATATTATTTATATAAGCACTAGTAAATGACAATACAAGTGAGTGATACAATAGGAGCACCTTAGCCATCCACTTAGCTGAAAGTACAACATTAATAAAGCCAGGTCCAGCTACAGAGCAAGATTCCACCATCTCAGAAGTAGGGAGGCTCTTAACAATGGCCTATGCAAAAAAAAAAAAAAAAAAATGGGAACAGAGTTAAAAAAAAATAGAGAATCCAATACAAATCAGCTTCACGAAGACCAAGCAAACCGACCTGTCCAACAGCTGGAGGACCCCTGAACTGAGTACCCTTTCCTTTAATTATGGACCATAGACCCATTGCATTGTTACTGCAGACAACAATTTGATGAAAAAATCTCAACAAACAGAAAAGAACATAAATTGGAACTATAAATTCATTGAATAAAGTGAAAAGAAAGAGCACCATTGGTAATCTCCAAATTTCCCAGCAGCGGAAGCAGCCACCAAGGGCTCAACACCAGGTTCATCAGGAACCGTTAATTTCAGAGACACGTCAAAGAGCTTCGCAAGTTGGCGTTTAAGATTTCCCGAAAATTCTTCATTCTGTCATTACCACTTAAAAAAATCAGTCATGAAAACAAGAAATGTTATATTAAAACTTTCTCCTTGGAATCAATCTAAGGTTAAAAACTGCCGACTTACAGTTGCCATTGTTGCTACGGACTTAGCTCTGGTTGCGAAAGCAAATCTCCAAGCCGTTGCTTTCAATTTGTCTGTCTAGGTTACAAAACCACATAACAAAAATCAGTAGACGCAATAGCAAAAACCACAAACAAGCAAAGACAACAATGCAGCTTTTATTGTAATTCCAATTAAGAAAAACAACTGGAAAATAAGCAAAATGGGATTGCTCTGAAGATAACCACAATACTGCAATAGAAAGATTAACCCATGATCTAAAAACTTAAGAAGAAGCAAATGGAGATGTAGGCGAGCAGAGATAGCTTCAAGTAGGAAGAACGAGAGAGAAAACGGGAGACTAGAGTTCGGAGAGAGGATTTTACCAGTCGGAGGAGAAGAAGAAGAAGAAGAAGAAGAGAAATAAGCGAAATGATGGTGAGAAGTAGAACGAGAAAAACGATTCAAGGAGAAGAGACAAGACGGCGGTGTAGCTGTAACCGGAAAAAGGGTTATTGCCATTGCTACTTCTTTCCTTCTTTTTCCTTTTTTTTTTTTCTTTTTTTTTTTAAAGGAAATTAATTTTTATTTTTTTATTTCCAAAGCAATTTTAGGTGTTGGGCCCAAAAATAATACTAGGCCCAGTATACAGTTAGGTTACTGTCTTACTGAGTTTCGAGCTGTTTCGATCGGCAGATAGATTCACTGCACAATCAATCGGCGAAACTCAAACCAACTGGGAAACTTTACAGAGGAAGACGAAGAAATAAGAAGGGAGGAGGAAATATACCACTGTGGAAAATATCAGAGGATCGGCGGAACACGGCGGCAGGTGAACGTAATTGAGCCAGCAGCGAGAGCTGTGTTGTTATTTCTTCTGTTCTGGGCGGAAATGAGTTGGGAGGACTTTTTAACTTTTAAGGATTTAATTATTTATTTTCACACTTTCTTCAAATTCTTTAATTTTCTTTTATTACTATTAATTTGCAATCGGACATCCCCTTACCAAAACAAAAAAAAATTTGCAATCGGACATGATTTAGTTATGTGTGAACCAAACCGAAATGACTTTGCTCTGGTTGGGAAAGCAAATCTCCAAGAATTACTAGACCGCGTATGTATTGGCCCAATCGGTTACGTCTGTCCGAATAAACACCACGGTGGATAATAAAATCAGAGGATCGGTGGAACACCACAAGGTTGTCTATGAATTTAATTTAATTAACCTTCATCAATCTGAAATCTTTGTACACACTATAAATCTTCATATAGAACTTGCAACAATCAACACAAGTCTCAGAAGTCAGAAGCTCCGGAATTATATGAGAACTGGGATAATAATAATATCTTCGTAAACACTAAACCCCTAATCTTTCTATCAAACGCTTCTCAACTTCTCCTCTATAGGATACATATGAGAAGCATTCAACGACTACTCGAAGGTTTCATTTGTTGTCCCTGTAATAAGAGAAAGCAAGACGAAGACTAACCTGAGCAAAGCCTATAGTAACAACAATGAACAGCTTAGTTAATTTAAAGAGTGGCTTGTTACCTCTTAACAAAAGAATCATCTTCAGTGTTTATCACAATCTTTTCACCTGCCTCGAGATAAGATGGCACCTGAGGAATTCAAGGAGGAACCAAGAGTTACTTGGTAGTTCGATAAATCAGACTAGTTGAGTTTGAAGATTATAGAATATTTTTATAGCTGCAGCTTCCTAGAACGAGAACTCACCTGTATAGTGGAACCATTATCCAGGAGAGCTCTCTTGTACCTGCATTTAAAGAAATAAGGCGTTTTCTCAGAACTTATAAAAGACCTGATTCATGGTGTTGAGGAAACAAAATGGCACATGCACACATCAATAATATGTTACCCGCATATACCGTATAGAGAAAAAGCGTTCCTGGTTTTATAAAAGACATACCGAGGAGCTGATGTTAGGCCTTTCATGGGAAGTTGTGTTTCTACAACTGTGCATGTCACATGCTTAGGGATAGATGCAGATAAAGCTCTTCCATCATACAGCTGCAACTGAACTTTCATTTCCTCTGTCAATCACAAGGAAGGAAAGGACACAGAGAAACATAGCAGATATGTTAGTATTTCTAGCAATTGACAGGCCAAATAGTTCAGCAAAAACAAACAATATTGGATTTCATCATCCAACAATGACTTATTTTCACTCAGATTATCTATGTTGTGTAGACAACCATCAACAAGGATTCAAAGCATGACATGCACTGTGAATGACATCACCTTGCTACCAACCTTTTAAATATACGGCAGCTTTGCCAAATATGTCCAATGGCACTTCAACTTGCTCAAACGTATTAGGCCTGTTGGATATACATAATCAAAGAAATCATGTTTAGCAACTCAAGGTCCTAACAAATGTCTAAGTTGACATGAAACAGGTAAGGAGACTACACATAAAATGGAACTCACTCAATCAGATATGCAGTATCTCCCTCTGTATACAAACACGTGAAAGATTTCTCCTCAACCCAAACCTCTGCAATAAATTGATGCAATCAATTAAAATATCACAGCAAAAATAATTTACCTATCCTACGATGCTGCTAATATCAAAATGGTTAGAAAACCCAAAAAGAAAAACTTATGAATGCTATGGAATAAGTTACATACTCTCAACCGACTCCTCAGATCCAAACCGCAAGTTAAGCTTATTCCCACTGTCAACATCACGAAGCTCAACCTGTTTCCCACAAAGAAGAGAGATGCAAACGTGGAGGCTAAGAGACAGAAAATACGAAACAAACGATCAAAACATTAGACTGCTAATTACATACTTCTGAAGAAGTCAAGTACGAAAGGCTAAATCAGGTTGACATGTCCGACGTAATCTGTTACTGAATTTCTAAGGTGGTGGTCTCACAAAGAATATAATAATTGACATTTCAACTAGTTTATTCGTGAAGAGTTTCATACCTGTATGGAAGCTCCTCCTCTACCTTGTTGTTTATGCTCTGCTTCTACAACCTACAACATCATAAGATAATTAGTGTTTCTCAATGCTTGGAACTGAAGACAGATGAATATATAATAACACAATGCCAAATTAACTAACCCGGAATGTACGTCCTGAATGTGCTCGGTTCATCAAAAATTGAGTTAAATCATACCACATCCCAAAACATTCAGATGTATAACGAAAACGTGAAAACCTCAAAAACAAACCTGTTCGTTCAATTACATTCCCTGGCCTTAGCTGAAATTAAAACCCAGGAGATCAGAGTGAGAATATGGACGATAAGACACTCGGTGCAAATGAAATTGACAGAAAAGCTTTACTTGTATCAACTCAAAACGCTTCAATTTATCTAAAATATACCAACACTTTTTGAAGAAGAAGAAAATAAGATACGCAATATCATTCGCTAATCAAATGAGCAGAACTTTAATCTTTGCAATCATCTTCACCTGAATCGCGTTAACCTTAACACCGCGGCGTTGCACAGCAGACCATGGGGAATAAAGCGGAGGCGCTTCTCTGCAGAATCCACCGGCGGCGTACGGTGCTGATGACAACGACCGGCTCAAAGAATACAGTGACCTCCTAGTCGTTAGAGCTTCGGGCGAAGTGGGATTAGAGAAGGAGAAGATAGATCGAAAGCTTAAGATTCTCTTGAAATGGTGCAGCCCTCTCATCTCCGTTTAACCTGCAATCGGAAACTGATTCTCGCTACTCTTTGATCGAGAAAACTATAAAAACAAAAAAAGCAAGACGGCTCGGAATTGCCAAACGACGTCGTTAAGTGCTGATGTCGCAATGACGCCGTTAAGACAGAACTAATGATTACGGTGTCGTTTCGATGCTGACGATATTAACTGCATGGACGCCGTTGAGAGATAAATAACGGTTGCGGCGTTGTTTCTCCGGAGCTAAGGCCGTTTCACGAGCGGTAACCCTCATTTTATTATTGTCGAAGGACAAGGCCTTCTGAATCTAATGGGCCGTACAAGTAGCCCACTACAATCAGTATTTTACGTTATTTGCTCACACACTGAAATGTTTTTAGTTTTTTTATTGTATGCCTATAAAATATTATTTTGACAATTACAACCCTTCCTCTACTTAATTCAATACTTGGAGATGAAAACAAAAGGATGAAAGCAATTGTTATGATCAAGATTGAAAAAAAAAACTCAATACCTTGAAGTTAATATTCCTTTTGGTACAGATTAATATTAATATCAGTACTTTTCTTAGAAGATGTCATGATTATAAAGCTTACAAGTGGTTTGCTTGTTGTCCCCTCCCACTATAATGCTTTGAGATTAAGATTTCAACTGTTTTAATCTTATTTAATCACCAAACTCTTAAAAGTTTAATATGATACCATAAACAACAACATGATTTGTCAAACTATGTACCATTCTTTTTTGTAAAACGATTTTATCAAAGTTACGCTGAATAAAAAAAAGCGGTAGAGATATTTTTATTGATATACGGATATGGAAAATGTTAAAACAATACATAAGAGAGAACCAATAAAATTTAAATGACAAACAAATTTGTTTAGAAGAGAAACCCAAAGGTCAAAGTGGCTACAACGCCGAAGATAGCGGGGATGGACAAGGAAGCGTCAGAGGTAGGACTTGGAGCCGGAGCCTCCACCGCGGCAGCCTGTTGCACGGCAGAAAAAGCCATTGTCGCCACCAAAACCGCCACAAAGAGTCTCATCTTCATTGCCTCCATTGGTTTATCTCTAAGTGGTTCTTGAGAAAGCACGAAGATCTGTAGTGTTTTGTGGTGTGTTCTGATGTGTTGTAACTTGTGGTTTATATATACACATGGATGCATGTAAGGCCAAACGTGTAATTATCACTTTATAGTTTAATTAACAACAATACAATTAATCTTTTTCGAATTGTTTTAATTCTTTGTATTTGGTTAAAAAACTTTATTTGTCACATCAACCTCTGTAAAGCCAACTGAGATCTTAGTTGGAAAAGAAAAAGAAAATTAAACAGTTGGATTTAAGTTGTGATATTGTATTTTTTTTTTATTAGAGAGATGGATATAATATGTTGGTTCAAAGATTAAACAGTTCAAAAGGTATTATTTTTCAATTGATACAGTTCATAGTAGAAATGCTTTCTTTAACAAAAAGAGTGAAAGAAATAGGAAACTGTTTGTTTTTTTCTGTGACGGTCGTGAAATGAAAAGATAATGAGAGAAGCAATGAGCTGTTTGTAGCGAGCTGTTTGTTTTATTGGCTGTTTCTTTATAGGTAAAGAATATGGAATTTGATTGATGGTTCCATGTGCTCTCAGTTATATAATTTTGGCTCAATCCATTTCTCCCCCCAATTATTGCTCAATATTCGATGAAACAAGAACTTATAAATGTGAGTTTTTTCATTTTATTAGACAACATTGAGATGAATAAGGTATTTTCTAACAAAAATAATTATCATTTTGTATTCAACATAAATATTTTCAAAGTTATATGTTATACTCATAATTTTAAGTTTTAGAATTATGAAGTATAACTTAATCAAAATCAAAATAACTCTAATTCAAACCAAAAGAAATAAAGAAATGAAGAACCGTGAAACTCTCTCTCATTCACAGTTTCACACTAACAAAGTGTATAAACAAGCTTCTTTCTTGGAAGTCAAGAAATCAAAACTCACCAAACCCAGAAACCCATGAAAGTTGGCTTAAAAACAAACACCGTTGATCTTGGAGTTAATTATAACAGATACAGAGCCGGAAAGATTGAGACTAGCGATTAAATAAAAATGAAGATATACTAAAGAAAGCTCAGAGAATTGATAAATGTTTAATCAATCATAAGACAAAATCTGTCTCCTGTAGAGCCACAAGTTTCTGAGGAGTACAGAAACTGGATGATTAACCCAAAACCCTATTGGTCTTTGCTTAATTTCCCCCAGAAGATATGAACAGCACAAAACAAATCGAAGACAGCTTCATTACTCATAACATTTTGAGGTAAAACCGATTCAACGATGTTTCAAGTACAGATTAAACTCAAATTGATGGTCTAAACATCAAGGAGTGGACTTAAACGAACCCAAATCTAGATAAATTCACAAGGGAGCAAACTGTAATTCACAAGGATACAAAGATTCGACCTTCACCAAATCGCAAGAACTACAGAGTATATACATCAAATACAGAGGAGAAAAAACAGAGTGAATGCGAACGAAAAAAACAAAAAAAAATGAAATCTTTACAAAGAAGAGAAGAGGATCGAGTTTGATTCTGATCACTCAAAATGCAGATGAAAGTGATGCTGATGTGTAGCGATGGGTGATGAAGAGGACCCATAAACAAAAGCGTGATCACGATCGTCTTCGTCGGTTTCAGGATAGAGCAAAGCTGGAGGAGGGAGACAGAGAAAAGTCAAGAGACATAAAGCCAATCGACTCAATTGGCTGAGCGGGAAGAAGCAGACTAGCTCAAGCATCTCGCGGCTGCTTATGCGATCGGACGCTGGGATCCGCCGTAATCGCTGCCAAATCTCCGCCGATAAATGGGCTACGGACATAACCGTCCCGCCGTTGAACACCATGTTCGTACACTGTTTATACACACAAAAACGTAACAGGATGATGATTCCGTAATTTCCGTCCGACTTGTCTGCGTTCGCGTAAACAATAAAACAAAGGTCGGGTTTTTTCCCGATCTTTACCATTGATCTTGCCACGTTGACTTCCCAAGGTTCATCATTATCATTAATAATCGCCATTGGTCGTTTTTTTGTGTGTGTCGGCTAATCACATTCATTAGTCCATTTTTTTATTCATTTGTACATGTAAAAAATAATTGAGAATTTTACTAAAAAAAAACAATTAAAAAAAAGTATTAATACAGTAATTGAGAATCTTTATATGGTGCAGATGCAACTGTGTAAAACCGAATTGGATATCACATTAATTTTTGAGTTGAGAATATATCATTCGATCAAAGCATACGATTTATTCTCGTCGCCTTTTAAGATTTGTTTTGTAATCTTTAGACAACAACCAACAAGTAAATCATGTTTATTTTGTAGTAGTTGCTAGTGACTAGTGACCGATTTCATTTAATCAACTAAACCGTAGTATTTGTTTGTTAGTTGTTGGTGATAACGGTAGATTTTAGCGATTGATTTGCTAATTCGAAATTTAGCGATTGAATTTTAATCAGTAATCACTAGAATCTGTGGTCAAATAATAAACATGTCGTGTTTAGTTGTTGGTCGCCGTCATCAGTCATCGTCGCTGATACTGATCACTGACTACGAAACAAACAAAATTTGAATCTGATCAGCTTTTCTTTTGAATCTTTCTTATGCTTAAGTACTGTTTTTTCCATTCCTTTTACACGATGTTGATGATGGATGAAACAGAGGAAATGTGGCATGTGGCTAGCAAACAACCTTGATTCTTTCCGATATCGACCATTATTCCGGGTAAACTAAAGTTGAATCCTTTGATTTACTTATTTTGAAATTCTTATTTTCTATGTGTTTTAAGGTTTTATTCTGTAGTTAATTGATGAAATATCAGTTCTTTGGATAAAAATTTCTGTAGGAGTGTTAACTGTTAACTTGTAATAGAAGTGAGAATGATGGGACTCGCAAGCTACTCTATCTCTATAGGTTTCACCTTAATCCAATATTGAGCTACACTCTCTATATCTTTCAACAACAAAACTGCTTATAGCTCTTAGCACTAATTGATCCCTAACAATTTGTTGTATCTTCAATGATAAAAGAGAAGCTATATATACAGAACAAAAGGGAAACATGTTTCAAAACATGCCTACTGATAGAGGAATCAAACGATCTAGCTATTAACAAGTTTAGACCTAAAAGGGAGAATGATGCGGCTCGTGAGCCTATGACTTCTCGTGTCTGTCACAATGATTGGTTATGCATTACTAAAACAAGCTTGAGTTTGAATTAGTTATAAAAATCTGAGTGATTTGCAGCAGTAATGCATGAAGCTATATCTTTTTTGGGCACTCAAGTTTCAGGCGCATAACATCTATGGCAAGATTTCTTGGTCACATCTTTCTTGCTCTTACACTACTACTTCACTCTTCAGTTCAAGCAACAACATCAATCTCTCATGTATATAATTAACTACCCTAAACACTTGCATATATGAAAACCTTTTCATTTGCAGACTTATTCTTAATTGGCTTTGGCATGTCTTCTTCTATGATTTTTTTGTAGGTCTACGTTGTATATTTAGGCTCTAACCGGCTAAACGGCTCTGTTTTAGCTTCACGCCATCACCTTCATCTTCTATCCAAAGTCTTTACCAGGTTCCTTTCAATATTTTTACCTTCTTCAAAGGTCATCTCTTTTCTAGTTCTTATTTCGAAGTTTTGATATCTTGTTGTAGCAAAGAAGATGCGGAACAATCGATGTTGTACAGTTACAACCATGGCTTCTCAGGCTTCTCTGCAAAACTCAACTCAACACAAGCTGCTTCTTTAGCAAGTAATACTTCCCATCTTTATATTATGGCGGCAAAATCATTCCGATCATTAAAGAACTCGGTTTAAATTTGATTATCATTGACCAAAGATCGTTTTAGCGGAACCAGCAATTTGTAACCCAATCGAACCAGTTCCATTTCGTTCTAAAAATTGCTAATTGCTTTCATGAAGACCGGGTTGGAAACTTTTTAGAAATAAGAGACCGACCGGTTTGGTTAACCGGGAAATTATTATAGAAGTGGACCAGGTCATAACGGTTTTCAAGAGCAAAAGCTTGAAGTTGCACACAACAAGGAGCTGGGATTTCTTAGCTCTCACCGTTGACAATGCCCGTCGCACTCCTCCGCCGCAGCTCGCCTATGGCTCCGAAATCGTCGTCGGAATATTTGATACAGGTCTCATTTTTTATTATCTCGGACTCTTCGGTGTTTAAGAGCTCCCCATTGTTAGCATATCGTTTGAAATTTTTGTTACTTTCAATTTAGGGATTTGGCCGGAATCTGAGAGTTTCAGGGAACCGCCACAGGCGAAACCCATACCTTCTTCGTGGAAAGGAAAATGCAGCGGAGGAGAAGACTTCGATCCATCCGTACATTGCAACCGTAAATTGATCGGCGCTCGATTTTACCTCAGAGGTTTCGAAGAGACTTACGGACCGATTGACCGTACACGAGATCCGGAATACAGATCGCCGCGCGATCACCTCGGTCACGGCACACACACAGCTTCCACCGCCGTCGGATCCGTTGTTCGCAACGTCTCGGGTATCTCTGGTCTTGGATGCGGCACTGCTCGCGGCGGAGCTCCATTGGCGAGGCTAGCAGTGTTCAAGACGTGTTGGGGGAAAGATCTGGAAGGGATATGCACGGAGGCTGATATCTTGGCAGCTTTCGACGATGCGATCCACGATGGGGTTCACGTGATCTCGGCGTCTTTTGGCTCATCTCCGCCGTTATCTCCGTTTTTTGAGTCGAGCGAAGACATCGGTGCCTTTCACGCGGCGGAGAGAGGAATAAGCGTGGTTTTCTCTGGCGGAAACGATGGGCCTGATCCCGGCGTTGTTCAAAACGTTGCTCCTTGGGCAGTTTCTGTCGCAGCTTCGACAGTTGATCGGAGTTTTCCCACCAGAATTGTTATCGACGGCAGTTTCACTCTCACGGTACTCAACTTAAACCCTCAAGTCAAAAGTGAAACTTACTGAAAGATTGATTCTTGTTAGCCTCAGAATTTAAAAGAAGAAAACTTTGAATTATTTAATCTTTCAGGGTCAGAGCTTGATTTCTCAGGAGATCACGGGTACATTAGCTGTTGCAACAACGTATTTCAATGGAGGGTATTTGTTTAAAGTTCTTTAAATTGTGTCTGATATTTAATTCACACCACTTTCTATACATGCTTAGATACTTGCGAATTTGTAGCTTAGCAACATTGGTGTATAACTCTAAGGAATGTTACTAGCAGGGTTTGCAAATGGGAGAACTGGTTGAAGAAATTGGCCAATGAGACGATAATTTTATGCTTCTCTACTTTGGGTCCGGTCCAGTTCATCGAAGAAGCACAAGCTGCTGCGATAAGAGCGAACGCATCAGCGCTAATATATGCAGCCTCACCTACCAAACAGCTCGCCGAAGAAGTAGACATGATCCCAACAGTTCGTGTTGATATTCTTCATGGGACAAGGATTAGGAACTATCTTGCTCGTTCGCCTACGTAAGCCACATTATTCGGTTGTACATCTTGTTTCCATGCGCACAGCTAATAAATTGTTAGAGAAAACAAACTCATAAGAATCCTTTTGGTAAAAATGAAGAGTGCCAATGGTGAAAATTGGACCGAGCAAAACGGTTATCGGAGAGACTACAGCACCTTCCGTTGCATATTTCTCTTCAAGAGGACCTAGCTCACAATCTCCTGATATTCTTAAGGTACAATCATTTCCTTTTTGGTTCATTCAGTTTGTTGCATCAAGTATTTGAGATATAGTGAGTGTAAATCAGAACCAGATTTGTCAGCATAGTGAATAGGTATGAATTTTTGTTGTATCTATGGTGAGTGCAGCCAGATATTACAGCACCCGGCATTGGGATATTAGCAGCATGGCCTCCTAAAACTCCTCCTACACTGTTACCAGGAGACCATAGATCTGTTGAGTGGAATTTCCAGTCGGGAACATCAATGTCATGTCCTCATGTGGCTGGAGTTATGGCGCTTCTCCAGTCAGCTCATTCTGACTGGTCACCAGCTGCAATCAGAAGCGCTATCATGACCACAGGTTCTACTTCTAATAGGATCTCTCACATTTTGTTCCTACGAACATAAAATATGATATGGATCTATCTTCTTTCCGCTTCCAGCGTATACAAGAGACACGAGCTATGACTTGATCCTCTCTGGTGGGTCGATGAAGTCCACTGACCCGTTTGATATTGGTGCTGGGCATATAAATCCTTTGAAAGCCATGGACCCTGGTCTGATTTATAACACCAGAACCGACGACTATTTGCTCTTCTTGTGCAACATTGGCTATACGGATCAACAAATCAAGTCCATGCTTCTTGACTCAGAGTCTTCCAAAACATGTCTTCCGTCTCACTCGTACAGAACCAATGCAGATTTCAACTACCCATCTATTACCATACAGAGCCTGAGATTCACCAGGACCATAAAACGTACTGTAAGCAACGTCGGTCCAAACAAAAACACAGTTTATTTCGTGGACATCATTAGACCCGTGGGAGTGGAAGTTGCGATCTGGCCGCGGATTCTGTTGTTCTCAAAGTGCCAACAAGAACACTCATATTATGTTACAGTCAAGCCCACTGAGATTTCCTCTGGTCGGTATGTATTTGGGGAGATCATGTGGACAGATGGGTTTCATCGAGTTCGAAGTCCTTTGGCTGTGTTCTTGAGCAACGCTGGTTTTTTGGCAAGCAATTGAGAAAGACATGTAACGTTGGGCTCACGTTGAAATATATACAATAGATGGATGCGTTCTCATCGTTTTATCTGAAGATACACTAATATATAGTAGTCATAATGAAAAGGAAAATCTGTAGTGTGAAGCAATTGTTATAACACAAACGCAATTGTCGGATTATTGTGTTGATCTTTTGTTTGGTTTGTTTTGGATTTCGGTTTTCGTTTTTACTGTAACCGTCTCCTATGAGATTTTTGGTCGGTTTAATTCCGGTTTTCGATTGAGACTAATTATTAATTTAGTACGATTGAATCAGTGAAGCCGCCCCGCACCCATACTTACTTAGGGATTTCATTCACAGTCTCTTGAAAGTTGAGACCTTTTGCTGCTTTATTCCCGGTGGCAACCTTCATCTGTCATAATCTAGGGGTTTTTAGCTCCTCTCCTCTGTAATCCTCTCCTGAGAAGATAAACCAACTTTGGATTTAGGGTTTTCTGTGAAGCGGAGTTTGCGAGTAGAGAAAGAGAAATAGGGTAAGATCAACGAGGCCTAGGCCATTAATCATCCCTCCCCTTATTCTTCTGGTCTCATACAGGGAAATACGAGTGAGTGTATCTCCAAACAGTCAACTGTAAGTTTTTGTGACCACTGTTACTGTAATTTTCTCCACTTGGATTTATGAACCCCTTTAGTTTCTTTAATCTGTAGGCTCCAATCGTAGACTTGTCCTTTGGCCACTAGCAGCATTGTTTCACATGGACCTTATCAGTCAACTTTCCGATGATCTGCTCTTACGAATTTTGTCATCTGTTCCGACAAAAGATGTTGTAGCCACAAGTCTTTTGTCCAAAAGATGGCGGTCTCTTTGGGTGTTAGTGCCACAACTTCAATACAATGATATCAATCACAATGGTGGTGACTATAAGAGCTTCTCTCAGTTTGTTTACAGGTCCATTCTATCAAATAAGGCACCAGTTCTAGAAATTTTGCATCTGAATCTTGGCCCTGACTGTCCCGCTATAGATATTGGACTATGGATTAATGTTGCTCTTAGTCGCCTTGTGCGTAAGCTGGAAATTGATATTCGTGATTCCAAGGAAGGGTCTGTTACTTTACCGAGCAGCGTATATACCTCTCATACTCTAGAGACCTTGGTACTTGGCAATTTCATTATTTTGAATGTTCCTTCTTCCGTGTGTCTCCCGTCTCTCAAAGTTCTGCACCTTAAGCGTGTTGATTACGTAGACAACACATCTCTTCCAAGTCTATTATCTGGTTGTCCACATCTTGAAGAATTGTTTGTGGAACGGGATATGAGAGACAATACAACGGATACCGCTGTCGTGGTCCCTTCCTTACAAAGGTTATCTATGATCGACAATTATTCTGCAACATTTGATCGGTACATGATAGATGCCCCTTCTTTGAAGCAACTTAGGATTACAGATGGTGCAGATTACAACTTTCGTCAAATTGAGAATATGCCTGAGTTGGTCGGGGCACATGTTCAGATTACTCATGGAGTTTCTCACAAGTTTCTGAGAGCTCTTACTTCTGTCCAAAACCTCTCTCTATGTTTATATCTTTCAGAGGTAATAACTACTTAGAATATTGAAACTTGTGATCCATATTATTATTCTGCTCAATTTTACTTTTATCTTGTTGTATGTACCAAAAACAGGTTATACATCCTTCTGGTATGATCTTCAGTCAGCTTGTTCATCTGAAGTTGTATACAATTATTCAAGGTTGGTGGGATCTTCTCACTTGTATGCTCCAAGATTCCCCCAAACTCCAGTCTCTCGAAATCATCGATGTATGTGGTCTTCTATAATCTGCTTTTATCCTGTTTAGTTTCCGAATATTATGGGCTGATAACTATGTTGTTGATCTTAGATACATGGGCATGGTTATAATGGCAAAGAAAGCCCAGTTGGTTGGAAGCCGCCGAGTTCTGTTCCTGCGTGTTTATTGTTCAGTCTTGAGGCATTTGAGTGGTTTGGGTACAAAGGGAGACGAGGAGATCGAGAGATTGCAACATATGTGTTAAAGAATGCGTATGGTTTGAAGATGGCGACATTCTTTCCAGAATCTACCAATGTGGGAGAGAAGTATCAACTGCTCAAGGAGTTGGCATCTGTACCTAGAGCTTCAACTTCTTCTCAGCTTTTTTTCGACTAACTAGTTTTCTTGGTATCTCTTTTATGATTATTATGTTTAGTTTTTGTTAAGACTGGTTTAACAAAAAACTCAAACCCAGTTTGCTTTTCCTCTGTACCTCGATGGTTTTGGTATCTCAAACGAACCATGATGATCATCTCTGTTTTTTACATTATGTCAGTGTGACACATAGCTTCTGATCTGGCTCCCCAGGATCAGATTCAGATACATGAAGTTCACAAAATTAAAAAGCATAAAACTTCTCTGAAACATTATTATAGCTGCACCCTCTCATCTATGTTTGACGCAGTCACGCAGAATATTAACGTTACCATCTCTACTTAGACCTTTGCCATCATGTCAGCTTCTTCTCGACTGAACATGTTAGTCTGAAGATCAGAGATCTCGTAGATTCTTTGATATGAACCCAAAAATAATAACAGATGAAGAAAAATAGTATTAAAGGACTTCTGGTTTGGTTTTAGTTGTGATATTTTAATCTATATAACATTTTAATTCAGTTTACTAATTTACACTTGTTTGGCCTTAGTTATTGAGAATCGATATTGAACTAGAAATCTGATCAGTGGATAATGTTTGGCATTGACATGGACATCACCATTAGTCAACTTCCGATGTTGTAGCCACAAGTCTTTCTCCAAAAGATGGATGTTAGTTTCGAAATTTGAGTAGATGATAGAATGCAATTATGCACATTGACGAAGATATGTGCTTCTCAAAGTTTGTTCACAAGGCTTTGATATCAAATAAGGGTTCTCCTGCAAAATTCATAACCTGTATGAATTTTGAATTCATCTAGTTGTGATCATCGGCTTATTTATATGTTCAAGGTTGGTGGGATCTTCTTACTCATATATATGCGCTCCAAGATTAATCCAAACCTTTGCACAAAAAAAAAAANAAAAAGATTAATCCAAACCTGCGATTTCTCAAATTTAATCTCTCTTTTTTTTTTGGGCAAACAAATTTAGTCTTTTTAATCTTGATATTTATGCTTCTGAACTACTATGAACATTTTAGTTTGAATGTTAGAGAATCAAATGTTCTTGCTCGGCAAAAATGCAAATTTTACTGACAAACGGAGATGAAATTAAAAGAGCATTATTATATAATAATTCATCGTATTTATTTCGATTTACATCTATTGGTATAAGTAAAATTGGTTTAGCTCGAATTGAAGAAACAGAGTTCATCTAGATTTATTTCGGTTTAGTTCAGACAAGTATCAAGTATGGTTTCATACAAGTATCAAGTATGGTTCCTACCAAAAAAAAAAGTATTTAGATCAGACAAGTGTGGTTAAGTTCATATATCCTGGAACAACCGAACAAGTTATGGATGGACGAATCAGCACAGGTATGAGTTGAGAAAATGGAGTTGATGGATTGAGAAAGCAATACAATAATACAATATTAGGTAAAAAGTAGAAAAAAAAATATTATTAGGCCTCAGAGATCTTGGTGGTTAACCAATCATCAACTGAAGAACGATGTTCTCCATCAAGAGTAGCAAATATTTTCTTGCATCACTGGCCACGTTCTAAAATCAAATAAAATTGAAAGCAAGATTTGAAAAGTGAAATTATTTTAAAAAAATTGTATCAATGATGATGAATCAGAAGTAGCTGGTTTATGATCACATGTTTCCCGAAGGAATTCAAAGGGAATCCGAATGATTTTTTTCGTCATCTTTCACCATCAAAGATATCAACAAACTTCAAAATTCATAAAACAATGAAACTGGGGAAGAAGATTAAAAACTATAGGAAATACGATGATGATGATGATGATGAGTCAGAAGTAGCTGGTTTATGATCACATCTTTCCCGGAGGAATTCAAAGGGAATCCGAATGATTTTTTTCGTCACTCTCACATCAATGCTAGACACACACAAAAAAAAAAAAAAAACCCAACACAANTCAAATCCACGACTAAGAAAACTAGAGATGAGGCTCAGCTAATGAGGTCACTAAAATCGAATTTCAGAGAACAGAAAAAGATATCCAAGAAAGAAAACGATAATCCAGAAAAGAGAGAACATATGAATACGCCGTGAAGTTTCTTTGTGAAAACAAGATGAGAAAGACAAGTTATATATATACGGCGACGAAGAGGTTTGACTACGAGAAGAAGCCCTAATCTCTGTGCTTGCTTAAAACGCTGTCGTATTTATTTGCATTATCTCTCTCATGGGTTGGATCTTTTGGATGGGCCTTTTGTTTATTTTACCTTTTGTTTATTTTACCTTTCTTTTGATTAGTACGTGAGTGCGACGAAAATGTCCATTCAACCCAATTCTGAAATTAAAAACCATAAGTAAAACATCTTATTGTTCATTGATAAGAGAAAAATATACGAAAAACATAGATTATACAGCTTCTTTTGTTCTCAGTTCTCACATATGGGACACAAGTGATTAAGTGAAGAGGATACAAAGACAGAAACATGAAAACTACCACAGCTAATATTAATACAGACATGGAGCACGTTGTGTTTCTTAGCAATAATCATGTGAACTGTAATGGACATATAGATTCAATCTCAGGTACCAAAAGCTTTGGACCAGAAGCGCTCTGTGAAGACAGAATCTCTCCTGATGAGTGATGAGAGTGACTCCGTCTATATAAGATCACCGGATCAACACTTTGCCTACGAGCTATTTCCGACGACCAAAATCCTGAGGTTGCCTGCCTCCTAACGTAGATGTGGGTCTAACTTAAACTGACACTTCTTGCTTCGATTCTAAAGCTTGAGGTGTTGATGTTGCTGCTCTATCCTTGACATATGTCCTTAGGCATCCGTTGATTATGCGTGGCGCTGATCCATCGCAGAACCGTTTTGCAAGATCAACAGCCTGTTTGCATCATTTTTGTAACAGTGTTAGCTCACAACACTATCAAAGTTATAGAATTGCAAAGCTAAGAGGGAGACATGTGGAGAGAAATACCTCGTTTATGACAATAGGGTGTCGGGTTTCAAGGACTGCCACTTCAGACATTGCTAAGTGAAGAATCGAAAACTCTAATATTCTTCCAGCTGGTGCACTCTGCGAATAGGTGCAGCAACAACTATAAGGTATTTATCGGTATTTAGAGATGAAATGATATACAAACAATCACACAGCCAAAAGAAACAGCTTCTTCTAGATGCTCAGCTAATAGGCAAGTATCGTGCTCAGGGTGCAAACAGCTAGTAATAATGAGAGCTATCTTAACAAAGGGACACTGGAAGAAAATGACCAGCAATGAAGCTTTGAGTTTGGTGGTTCTTTATTTTCACCTATAAAGTACTTGACTGGAGTTGAAGTTCAAATGTTCAATTTATACCTTCCAATCTGGCGGGGCAATTTTCTCGATGATAACAACATGACTATCCCATTTATCAACTACTGCAGCCAAGAGTTTCTTTGCAAACCTTTGGAAAAACACATAGTGGGAATAAGGTATTCAAAATGTATTTGAGAGTAAGCAGCAATTACTATAGATACATATTATGGATTACCGCAAAACAAGTTTGCTGTACACCAGCTTTGGGGGAGCTGAAAGCACTTCCGCTTCTGCAGAAAAGGGAGGAAAAACAACAGTTCACATGTTACAAGATGGGAAATTTCCATGAGCCAATCCAAACAAGAGTCTTTGCAAAATAAGTAATGCAGAAGAGGGAAACTTATTTTCAAAACAAGACCTACCGATTTTGGATTCGTTTTCATCATGGCGCACAAGCTCATCTTCCTCTTCTCTAGTTTCTGTTTTAACTGGGGGTCCTCCAAAGCTCATGTGGTTGTATTCCAGCAAAGAAGTCTTGTCAAACTCGTATCCAGGCTCTGTAAAAACCAATCATTATTCACTGAAGTTATGTACACAAGCATTTAAATCAAGAAATTGATCCACAAAGTTAGCTATCTGAATCAGTAAATCGTATTGAAAAACTCGCTTAAATTACAATGAGATTCCTACATTCATGACTGTGTTGCAACAGGAACAAAAACAAGATAAAAGAAACATGTTTAGTTGATACTTATACCTCTTCTTGCATTAATTCTCTTCTCAAAGAGACGAATTGGGTCTGATCCTTCTAAGCATGCGGCATACAATATTACTCTGTCAAGATCATCATCAAGCAACAGGAATCCGGAATTAGAAAATTAGAGAGCAGATTCAAACAATAGCAAATTATCATACAGTAGTTCATTTTCAGTGGAAACCAAAGTTTCTTATATTTTAAAGAGTTATCTAAACTAAAATTGATTTCAGGTTTTAGGGTTTTGGGTAAGACCTTAAACCCAAAACTCATGGAACTCTAATTTGAGCTTCATTCTTGTCCCACGAAGCCACAAAGATGACCAAAATCGTTCAAATTTCAGTAAAAAATGAATTTTGATTTCCAGCTAAAATTCCAATTCCATTCAAATCAACGAAGCTAAAATGATTCAAGAAACGAGCAAAGAGAGAAAATGAAGCTTACAGAGCGAGCTCGCGTGCGGCTCGAGGGCTGCTTAATCGACCGCTCTTATCTATCTTCGGCATGGGGACATCTTTCACCTCCTCGGCGGAAATCGTCGGTGTACGGAGAGCGCTTCTCGTCGGAGATAGAAACAACCGTAGTGAGGACGACCGTTTATTTCCTGTTCGCAGTGAAACCAAGTTCGTTGGCCGGAGCGAATCCACCAATGTAAATCCTAGAGAACGGTGAGAATCTGGTGAAACGTTACTGGAGAAGTAAAAGAGATTGGAGGAAGAACGTAAGCAAAGCGGCGAGATGGTTCCCTCCATTTTTGTTTGGAGCTCTCTCTCTCTCTCTGCTTCGTCGTGTTAGTGTGAAGAAGAAGCAGATAATGATATCCGTAAAATTATAAAAAAAAGAATCTCAGGAAAAAGGAGAAAAGAAAAGAAGCTGAAACGCACGACATCATTTTACGTCAAATTGGCAAAAAGTGGCCTATACAGGGATCGAACCTGTGACCTTCGCGTTATTAGCACGACGCTCTAACCAGCTGAGCTAATAGGCCATTATGAATACTTTTGAATACTACCCGTAGTTAATATATAAACATTTCTATTCCGACCGTGGAATGTGACGAGGCAGGTTTCTTTCAAGACAAGTATCAAGTGTAACAACAGTACTTGATGATTCAAGAATTACAACTAACAAATATCATGTGTTTAGAAAATTCAGATTATTGGAGTTTATTCGATTCAGATTCTCTGATATATAATTTTCTTTTTATTTTACAAAATCTTATTAAATAGTACTAGATTGCTTTTCTTATTTGTACTTCCACTAAAAATACTAGGTTCTATAATAAAAACGGAAATTATTGTTGTCCATAGTAAATTAACACTATTTCTTCATTTTAGCCCCAAGTAATTTTTATCAGCAACCTGCGTTTAGGTTTGGCCTGTGAACTCCCCACCAACACAACGGCCTTGCATTTCCACATCAAACATTACGAAGAGATTCGCATTCTCTGTCTCTGCCTTGTCCACCAAACCAGATCTCTCTTACTCATTATCACAGTCCGTGATCGATCGTCTCGGTCGTTGGGTCGTCTTTTGTTATTGTTTTGTGTATCGAGATCTGTTTGTTATTCTACTGCGATGGCTATGGAACAGAGGCCGAAGACGAAGATCGTGTGCACACTCGGGCCAGCGTCCAGATCTGTCCCGATGGTCGAGAAGCTTCTTAGGGCGGGGATGAGCGTCGCTCGTTTCAATTTCTCTCATGGATCGTACGACTATCACCAGGAGACCCTCGATAATCTCCGTCAGGCCATGCTTAACACTGGCATCCTCTGTGCTGTCATGCTCGACACCAAGGTGATCAATCGTTTTTTTATTTTAAATTTTATGCTTATAATCAAACCTGCGTTTATGTTCCTCTGTTTTTGGTCTCTGTTTCTGATCGTTTCTCCATCATTTTACACTTGCGTCGTGTCTGATCTGAAAATTTTAGCTAGGTTTGCGCTTGGTTTCGTCGAGTTCTGATTGGCAATATAAGAGTGTGAAATGGAAGTGTAGCTAATACGCTGTTAACCTAGATTGTTTTTTTTTTAATTGTGGCTTTTTTATTTGTATGTTATGTGACATCTGCTTCATGCTGTTTATTTACTTAAAAGTTTCTTTGGTAAAGCCAAAGTGTTCACCATCCCCTAGTGGGTTCTTGGCTCTCTCTTTCCCATTTGTTGCCCTAGCATTAGTGGTTGTTCATAGTCTAATAAACCTGATAGGATATGTAATTTTGTATTTGTATGACAGGGACCAGAGATTCGAACCGGATTCTTAAAGGATGGGAAACCTATTCAGCTGAAACAAGGCCAAGAAATCACTATTTCGACTGACTATGACTTGAAGGGTGATGAGAAGACGATATGTATGAGCTACAAAAAGTTGGCTGAAGATGTCAATCCAGGCATGGTCATACTCTGTGCCGATGGTACCATCTCGTTAAAGGTCCTCTCTTGTGACAAAGAAAAGGGTACAGTTCGTTGTCGTTGTGAGAACACTTCAATGCTCGGTGAGAGGAAGAACGTTAATCTCCCTGGTGTTGTTGTGGATCTCCCAACTCTAACTGAAAAAGACAAGCAAGACATACTTGAATGGGGAGTTCCAAATCAAATCGACATGATTGCTCTGTCTTTTGTCCGAAAAGGTTCGGACTTGGTACAGGTTAGGCAGCTACTCGGAAAGCATGCCAAAACCATTCTCCTCATGTCAAAGGTATACGCCATACAAAACACTTCTCACACATTCAAGAAACCAGAGATCACTCAAATTGTAAATGGTATGGTGCTTTTGGTTGAACAGGTTGAAAACCAAGAAGGTGTGGCGAATTTTGATGACATCTTGACAAACTCTGACGCGTTTATGATCGCCAGAGGAGACCTTGGAATGGAAATCCCAATCGAGAAGATATTCTTGGCTCAGAAAGTGATGATCTACAAGTGCAATTTCATGGGGAAGCCAGTGGTCACAGCGACTCAGATGCTCGAGTCCATGATCAAATCCCCACGACCAACAAGAGCAGAAGCCACGGATGTCGCGAATGCTGTCCTCGATGGTACGGACTGTGTCATGCTCAGCGGTGAAACTGCAGCAGGAGCATTTCCAGAGCTTGCTGTCCGTACTATGGCCAAGATATGTGTGGAAGCAGAGAGCACATTGGACTATGGAGACATCTTCAAGAGGATAATGCTTCACTCTGAGGTTCCCATGAGCCCGATCGAGTCACTTGCTTCTTCTGCGGTCAGAACCGCGACTTCCTCTAGAGCCACTCTCATATTGGTGTTAACCAGAGGAGGCAGCACGGCAAGACTGGTGGCCAAGTATAGACCAGGGATACCTATCTTGTCGGTGGTTGTTCCCGAAATCACGTCTGACTCTTTTGATTGGTCGTGTAGCAACGAGGCACCGGCGAGACACAGTCTCATCTTCCGGGGTTTAGTCCCCGTGCTGTACGCTGGGTCGGCCAGGGCCTCGATCGACGAGTCAACTGAAGAAACGATCGAGTTCGCAACAAAGTACGGGAAAAAGAAGCAACTGTGCAAGACCGGAGACTCCGTTGTGGCTCTCCTCCGTACAGGTAACGCTATTGTTATCAAGATCTTGACCGTCAAGTGATTCCATTTGCGTTTGCATTTTCCGGTGTTTCTTAGCGTTTGGGTATTATTCATCAAGGTGACTAATCTTGAGATGGAAACTCTTTAAGTTTCTTTTTTTGTGTGTGGCTAAAAAGTGGAAACTTCACACACTGCATAAGATTCTTTAGAATCATACTCTGCTTACGAACTACATTTGTTTGGTATGAGTGCAATCGCATAACCAAAAGACTTTTTTGAATATAATTTACCAAAATGTGTAGCGTGAATCAATCTGGCTCGTGATCACAGCTTTGGGATTCGTATTTGGAGATAATGCGATGCATGCAGTCAACAACCATACTCACATGCCTCTCCCTCTCATCATAAATACCTGTGTCCATCTTTTTTATATATATAAGTTTTTTTGACAAAAAAAAAAGAAGAATACTTTTAACTGAAACTATTGTAGACACAAACAAACCCATATGATCCATCAGCTAATAACTTCATCTGTGCAAAATGCAAATAGCTTGAGACTGATAATTTTATCTGTAGCACATGAGCAAGTAAAATAATAATAGTATAAAACAAAGAAAGAAAGATTTCCATTCATCGAAGGTGTTTATTTATATCCAACAATCTGAGTGAACAAGATTTATGTACTTCAAGCTGAGGAATAGTGATCCAAGAGAAACGCAGAGATTGTCTTTTGTTTCTAATCTTTTCTTTTATCCTCTTTAAGAGTTCTCACCGAGATGAGACGACCCTGAGGCCGATGCGGATGAAGAAGAGGAGGAAGAGAATAATCCGCTGAACGGCCACAGAAAAGAGAACCTACTCTCGCTCACATTACTGTTCCTTGCATCATCTTCCACACCCTCATTACTTATGTTGATCTCTAGAGTTCTTGTTCTCGGTCTTACTGGATCAACCTTTGTCTCATCATCAGGAGGGAGTTCATATCGACATACGGGACACGAACTGTGAAGCTCGAGCCACGGTACTATACACCGGATGTGGAATTTGTGCTTACACGGCATCTCTTTAGCTTCACTTCCTTTGTCAAAATCATCCAAACAAACCGAGCATTGCAATGGCTCACTTATCTTAACTGTCGGGAGATTTTCCACAGCTTCTTTTCGTGCTGGTAGAGTTCCATGCCTGATTGGATCATTATCAGCTAGATGTTCAAGCAAGTGGTCTAACCCGGCTCCAACAAAGTAATCACCAATTGCAGAAAAAGACGCATTGTTCCGGTTTTGATTCAAACCTGTTGCTCCCTGAACAACAGCTGTCTGATACGGGTCTCGGTCGGAGCTCTCATACTCGGAAGCAATCCCCGTATGAATGCCCTGAAGCAACTGCAATATGGTAGCTGAGCTTCTCCGTCTCCTCCTAAGGATAGACTCAAACTCTCTGTCTAAATCAATCTCTCTACCCTGTTGCCTGTGGCGATGACGACGATGATGATGATGATTATCGACATTTCTGTCATTTCTATCAACATCAGTAGCACCATTGACCTCATCATTATCCACACCAAACTCTGTCCTCCTAAACCTTCTACGTCTCCGAGGATTGTTCATCATTCCAAGCAAGATTGGAGCCCATAAAGACAATGCACTGTCTGTACCGAAATCCACCTCGGGTTCTTGAACCTCCCTTAAGCTGCTGCTCCTGCTGCTGCCGCCATTAATCTCACCGCTCATTTCCTCGACAAACCCACTTTGGCAAAAGGGGCATTTGATCTCGGCATCAATGATTGGATTCACTATTTGTGAACACATATGACACCAATACCTAGCCGCCATTTCCTCTTCCTCCTCTCTCTTTCCCCACCTAAATCTCTCGTCTCTGAAACAACCCGAAGAAAAACATGATTAAAAACCTATAAATTTTCCACCTTTCTTTTCCCATCTTTCATCTGTTTATATTTCAATTTCATCAGATCTAAATAAAGAGAAAGACATTCCCAAAAATTTCAATAAAAACTAGGAGAATCACCCTCATCAAGTAACACGAATAAACTAACTAAATAATTGACCCCCGAAGAAGAAAACAAAAAAACTGATAAACCAAAAATGACATTAAAAAAGATAAATAGAAATCAGAGCAAATCCATGAAAATAAAACAAGAACAAAACCATACCTTGTAAATGTTCCTACTTTCTGAAGATCCAGAGGAAAAAAAAAAACTATCTTTCTTCCTTCGTTAGATCTCCACCAAGAAGAAAGCTTTCTATTTGTCTTTTTATCTTTTGGGAGCTCTGCAGAAATGGTGGGAGAAGAAGAAAAGAGGAATGAACGAGGAAAAGGAAGACGAAGAAAGAGAATGTAGTTGCAGACCCAATCTTAAAGCCCATTAACCGCAAAGTCATATATAAAGGGACCGGGTCAAGCTTACCCGACCTAAACCACTTCTAATTGTGAATCAAATTGAACCGAACCTAAATGAACCGGTGAAAGGTGAAGTTGAAAGAAGAGAAAGATTGTCTCGGTGCCAGAAAGGCAAATCGGAGACGATGAGCGAAACCGAAGCAACCGGCGTTACTGATGAATCTGCTCCAGCGACTGCAACCGTTGCTGATGCGACGGAGCATACAGCGATCGGAGTTGTTGAATCGATGGAGGAAGCCGTAGGAGGAGCAGAGAAATGGGTGGATGATTTCCAAAGGACGGTGAAGGAATCGAAGGATTCCGCCATTCGCTCTGCTCGTTCTCTCCGTGAAAACTCTACCTCTCAGTTCCACTCTATACAGGTTGTTAATCTCTCTTTGTTCGCCATGAGGTTTTTGTTCGAATCGAGATTCTTTAGCAACAATTTTCAGGATTTCAAACCCTGGATTTGGTATTCAATATATCAGATTTTGCTCTGTTTAGCTGTATTTATCTATTGAATGGTGCTAGGTTTTGTTCATATGGTGAAATTTTGTTGAATCATAGCGTTAGAATTTATTGGCAGTGATACCAGTCTCTCCTGGGTTCTTATTCTTCTGTTGCCTCTTTGCAAATGGAGTATTTTGTTTAGAAATCTGCATTGTATTGCTGAGGCATTCTTGATGACCTCCCAACATTGAGTTTTATTTTCTCTTCAAAGAATCAATATCATTTCAAGATATAAGCTAGTCATGTTGCTTAAACATATGCTATGAATTAGCTGTATATCTCTGTCTCTCGTACAATCCTGTTCTAGTTACATGTGTTTCTGAAATTTCAGGATTTCATTCCACATGCTTTGACTCAGTATAAGACCTATGAGAATGCTTTCTTCAGTAAAGTCACAGGTAACTTTCAGCCAAGTTAAAAGAGTAATTCTTGTAGATTACTGCAATGCTTAGGATCTGAGTATTTGGATCAAACCATTGAGATATAACAGATAGTTGCCCAAAACCTTCATCTGTAAAGCTGACTCACTATCCCCTGCTGTTTTATTTTCTTTGCAGAAGAATTGAGAAACGCAAAGGAGCATCCGGCTGCTGCTGTTGGGCTTGGTGTCGCTGCCGGTCTTGTTCTGATGCGAGGTATAACCTCTACTCTCTTATCACCTTTACAACTTGCAAGATTCCTTTGCTTAGGAGCATTCAAAAAGTATTACATCTCTTTTGCTTAGATGTACATTGTATATTGATCTGGTATTCTTTGGTTCTAAATTTTAGGCCCAAGAAGATTTTTGTTTCGTCAAACGCTGGGCCGGTTTCAGAGCGAAGAGGTATCTACCATGCCCTTGACTTCAAATTTATATCTTAATGTTGTTATACACTTATACTTAGTCTCGCTGGTTTGTGTCCCCTCTGTTGCTTTTTACATCCACTTCAAAATCATCTCTTCAGGCACAGTTCTTGAGAGCAGAGAAGCAAGTCCAGGAATTGAACATGTCTGTAGACTTGATGAAAAAGGAGAGCAAGAAATTGCTCGAGAGGACGACGTTAGCAGAGAAGGATATGAAACGTGGTCTCTCTGAACTCATGTATGCCCCAACATCAACGCTCCCGCTTATTTTATTTGACTTATTGACATCATTTACGCTAATATGGGTACTATTGTCATTTCAATAGGAACTCTGGAAATGATATACATCGTCTTGCTAAGTCTGTATACAAGGTTGAATGCGAAGCTACAGGTAATCTTGAACAGGATCTATCTTTACTCTGTTCTCCCTTCCAATGAGAATAATAATTTCTTTAATGTTATCTTCGATCTTCTTTGATAATGTCTTTACGTTGGCTTAATTTACACAGAGACTTCTATTCTCTGCAGATTTAATGGACGGACTACGACAAATTTCTGGAAGGGAAGCCATCAAGCTTAGAGCCGAGGTGAGTCAGACTTTTTTCTTCTCCCCCTTGTTTTAGCTTAATTGCAATGAACGTCCAATCAAATTCTCATCTTAAATCATTAGGTGGCTTCCATGACTTCACTCTTGAGACAGAAGAGGATTGCATTGAACAAAAGGATCATGGGGATGTCTGAGCTAGGAGTTCCCGTCTGATATATCCAACACAAATCAACAAATTTCATGGGTTTTCTGAAACAAAGTTTATTAGGTATTTTCCCAATTGAACTGCAGTGTACTCTCCTCCATAAAACATCTAACTCTGTCTGAAACCAAAACCTGAGCTTGAGACAGAACTTATATACCTTGTGTTTTTTGCTTGGTTTCTGGGATTTTGGCTCAGAGAGAATTAACTAGTTCAAAAAAATATTTGTGCTGGAGTTTGGAGAATCCTTAATTATTAGTCTAGAAACTTATAAGGCACATATAAAAAGTTACTGAATCAATCAGTAATGGTCGACATGAAGGTTTTTTAAAGGGGCTAGTATTGAAACGTAACTCTATGGGATACGGAGTGTGGGCCATCCACCCACGCAACTAGGCGACCCAACTGGTCCGATTGGTCTCATCATGTTAAACCCTCCGGAGGAGCAAGAAGCTTCCGTCGTCTGACCATTGTGACCATTAATGTCCAGCGTCCGATTTCTCCTCCTTAGACGCTCCCTCTTGAGCAGAGTTCCTAACTTATCTTTTCCCGTTTTGCCCTTGACCGGAACAGGTATCATCTCGAGGCCCATCAGCTTTGCAACCACCCCAGTCTTGCACCAAACTACATTCTCTCCAGCCACCGTCTGAGGCAGGCGTTTTGTCTCAGAGCTCATCTGGGTCGATCTCTTTGATGTCCGTTGGTCCCTGCAGTGGGATCTCCGTCCATCCTGTATCATCATGTCAGCACTAGTGCCAAGCTGGTGCCGGAAAGATGACCGGTACATCGCATCCTTACCGTCCAGAGAGAAACGTGGGTACTGATTCAACGCGTTCCTCGCCGACCTTAACGGCAAGCAAATAAAACAAAAGTCGATATACAAAAGATAAAATTAATTTGAATATCGAACTTTGAAGTGCAGATCATTTACAATAAAATCCCTTTCTAATTATCACTAGTAAACGCACACAAAGCTACAAATTTCACCAGTACAAGAAATCTATAACATCCACACAAAAAATATACTGTAGTCATATAACTTGTTTCGTAAATCGAAATCTAAACCGGTGGATATCGAGTGTGCGTATCTAAAAAAAAAAGAGTTCATGACTATTGCGTATTTACTATGTAAATAAAGCATGACGCACCTCAAAATATCGGAACTGTTAACGCATGACATCCGAACAGGCTGATGATATAAATTATTATCATCATCATCATCGCAATTATCATAAGTACCGTAGTACGATTCACGGAGTCTAGCTCTTCGAACAATATCTTCTTCAACCTCTAGCTGAAGTATCATCTCCTCTAGCGTTTTTGGCGACCCTCCACTGAAAGGAGTGTTTTCAGGTGTAACAGAAAGCTCCACATCGTTCTTTTGATGTTGGTTTAGTGTCGAGGTCGAGCCATCACCGCCACACGAACTCCCGAAGCCGCCACGTGGACCTCGTCCACGCATTCTCGAGGCGAGAGAGTATTTCTTGAGGAAGAAGAAAGAGAGATCTTTCATTGTTTTGTTTGGGGTATTCTCTTAAATTTTTGATATTGATGGTGAAGGAGAAGAAGCCATGGTGGTGTGTGGTGTGAGGGGAATGAATACGGGGTGGTGGGAGATAGTTTCTTCGAGTTTTGGGGTAAAAAATTAAGTTTATGTTGACGTTTTAATGATTGTCACGCGGGAAAGTGTCATTGGTGGTCACGAGGTTCTCTTTTTCTCTCATCTTTCACGTATTGTGACATATAAATGGTTTATGGTTTGTTTCGAACCATTCTTTGTAATTTTCCTTATCTGAAAATATTGATTTATCAGATATTTCTCCAATTCCCTAAAACTACAACAAAAAAGGGGAAGGATTAATGTAAGACCTTTAAAGTTTTGAAAAACACTATAATATATCTGAAATACGATGGTCTTAGTCTGATATCAATTACTTATTTCACCATGCATCAAACGTCATTGAAATACTCTTTAGTCTTTATATATAATACTACTATGCAAACTTTTATATATATATATATTTTTTTTTTTTTAAAAAGAGTACTACGCATATGTACATAGATAACATCAAACCCTAATCGCTGAAACAGCGATCATGTGATAGAAACAGTTTTTGTTGAGAATTTCCTTGTCGGCAGCCGCTCGAATTGCGTACCGTTTGAAGAGCTTACCGGTCAGGTCAGGACCGAGATAGGCCTGAACCATCGGCTTTAAACCGGCTTGAGCATAATTAGCCCTGGATCGACCGTACGACTCCGGGTCTTTCATCAACTCTTCCTGCTTACCATTCATGTGGTCAGCTATTTTCAAATGCTCCGTTTTCTCTATCTTAAAACCACCACAACGATCAATCGCCGCCGCTATTTCCTCTGTGCTTCTAAAGTACACTGGAATGTTGAAACCATCTCTTTTCTCCTCTTCTATTAAACCCTTTTACAAGCTCACACATTAAAAAAAAAGGGACGTTTTGTCAATTCTATAAGTAAAACATAAAAAAGGGTTCAAAAACTAACAGCATGCATGAAGTTATCATGAGATTACCTCATCTACTAGATCTTGCCAAGCTTGATCCATCAAATTTGTGAAAGGGTGTTTGAGACTCGAGTCAAGATCACCGATTTGGCTCACTGAGCCCGAAGGTCGACCACCCATTAACATAAACAACACTCCTCCTACCACAATCTCCTCTTTGCGACATTTCAAGAACTCGACTAAGTCCTTGTCTGATTGCTCCGCGTATGCCTCCACCACTTCTTTCCCTGCTCCTTCAATCCACACCCTTCCCTTGTTCCATGACTTCGATCCTTTCTCCATCACTTTTTCGGGTATCTATCATGCATATATATCCAATACAAGAAAATTAAACTTTTGGATTGTATCTCATAAAAGAATATCATAGTCGGACTTTTGGATTGTTGTTTTGGAGATATTGTTCATCAACATTAGAAGAGAGTAAGAGACGATCATTTACAAAAATTATTTTTATAGTTTCATTAGTCTAGTAATCAATATGAATCTTCAAATCATATATGTTTTTACGTACCCGATACTAAATAAATATATATAGGGATATCTAAACATTTAGAGACTTAATTTAAAAGATGTTAATTAATTAGCGGATGATACATATATATACCTTAGAGAGCCATTGTAAGGCGCTCATAGTCACAACGACAAGAAGCTCTTCTTTTGGAAACAGCCGCTTATAGAACGACCCGGGAACGCCAGCCGCGAAGTACTTCCTGCTCGAACCGTTCACTTTCTCATCCAACGACCGAAACAACGTGTTGAAGTCGTTGGAAGGCAAGTCACAGAAGAAGACCTCTAACTCCGTTTCCGGCTCGGCTACGCCATCAATCACGGCCAGCTTCTGCCGTAACACCTCAACCACCGTGTCCACCGTGGAAAAGGTGTTATCTCCGATTGCGCAGCCTAAATCGGCTATCTTCATGTGAGAGGAGCATCCTTTGGTAGGCTTAATGGAGTGGATGGCCGATGTCAGCATTGGTTTGCTCAAGGCTAAAGCTGCGGCCGGACCGTAACAGTTTTTGACGTAGCTGACGTCATCCTCGCCACCTTGCATGGAGAGCACGTGCTCGAGGCCCCTCGACGACTCCATATGTTGTTATATGTGTGTAAGGAGATGTGTGAACGTTATACTAATAATTAAGTAACTTAAAGGAGGATCTATTTGGTTTTAGAACTTGATGCCTCAATGAGGATCAAACATACATATATATACTCGGCAACATTATACATTCAAAGGCTATTGCGTCGTTATTTAACTTGAGTTTAAGACATCACATGTCCTTCAAATAACTTAAAAATATTGGACTGCATAATATATGAACACTTTCTAAAAACTATTATAATTTTATTTTCGAAAATTACAACCAAAAATTTCTAAAATATTTCTATATATAAGTTAGTGGTTTGTGCTAATATTGTTGATGTGTCACTATCAAAATTTAAACTCGTATAATACACAAAGAATCTGGAAATATCATAAACTTTAGATTGATAGAGTTTTTAAGAGTTTATAAAATAATATCAAATAATTTTAAAATGTTTGATAATGTTTTATAAACTCTTCCAAAAACCTTAAATGGAAGAAAGTTTTAATAAAAAAAATCTTAATAGTTAGTGGTAACTAATGCAAATTGCACAAGTGTGGATCAAGTTGGATAATAAATTAGTTGAGTGAAACGCTTGAGCTAATATTTTTCATATTGTGGTGGTTTAATTATAACATGTTAGTCCCCATGGAAGAATTAGTTATATGATATAAACATGGGTTATATAGCGTAAAAAAAATTAATATTTACTTTTAGCAAAAAGTTGAAAGCATTGGAGAATAGAGAACCCAAATTTCCGAGAGGGACAGTAGGAAAAAGTTTTCAAATTTACAAACCTTTCTGTTAGTAATGTTTTCCACGAAATTTCAAATAAGCAGTATTAATAAAATTGTATGTACAGTATATTATGAAATAATGAAGATATGTCCCTATCTCTTTAGAAAAAGAAAAGAAGAAGAGATTAGTAGTTGCGTTTAACTTCGGTATCTAGAAAGATGAGTTGATGGTTAATTAGATATAAAATTAGTCGTTGTCTGTCAGTGTCCACTAAGATTGTTTTCTGCTTTCCATACACATTTTATAAATGGGATTGTTGGTGTTTTATCCAGTTTTTTTTAAAGTAATTGGAAAGTTAGTCAGTTCACTATTTACAATTAGTTATTTACCCAGTCAGTTTCTTGTGTGTCAGAATGTGTGTGAGAGTGGTGGAGAGAGGTGGTATCAGTGTGTGTGTGTGAGAGAGGGTCAGAGACGAGAGAGAGACTGAGATAAAAGGGGTAATGTGAAATTACAAATGAGGTTAATCGTTAATTTGGACACCTTTGGGAGAGAGAAAATAAAAGACACACATTTCTTTTGATTTTTTTTCTATTTCTCTCTCACCTCTCTCTCTCTCTCTTTTGATTTTAAGAACAAAATCTTATATATTTTTAAAAACTTTTTTCATCTCAACAAAGATACGTGTACAACCTATTACTGAGCAATACAAGAGTACCACTGACTTTAGTGTACGCCTTTTATAACTATACACACAGATTTTAACCACTCCAAAGGATCAACTAATTTTCTTGTATAAGGTGTACAGTTTATTGGTGTACACTATGATAGTATAAGGTGTGCAGTCTATTAGTGTACACTATATGAGTTGTATACTTAATTTGGTGTACACTACATGAACCGTACACTTAATTTGGTACACTACATGAGTTGTATACTTAATTTGGTGTACAAAGTGCTACTGAACTTGAAAGAAAAAATTGAGTTAACAGGAACTTTCAGAATCACCCAGCTATAGAGTTGCATCATCTTTGGGAATGACTTTCACTACATCAAAATATTTTACCTCCATTATAGAAAAACACATGCTAAGCATATTGAAATTATAAAAATGTACACTTGATTAAATGTACAATTAAACTCAGTTTGAAGCAAGTACCTCTTTGGCCAGAGGTTGGAGTTTCAGGGAGACCAAGAACCTGTAACCTTGTTTTGATCACATCTAATGGGCAAACGATCGCTACGATTGTCCCGAAAAATTTCCCAAATCAACCACACAATACAAAATTAAAAATTGGAAATAAGAACCCAAAATTAGAACCAAAAAACTAAAGAACCCCAATAAATTAAAAAAAAACAATCGAATTGGAATTGAACCAAACAAAGGAGAAGAAATCTTGGTGAGTAAAAAACTTCATCTGCTTCATCTCCATCTCAGTAAATCCCTCACCTGTCTCTCTCCAAACCAAAATTTTTTTCAACTTTACACAGACAATATTCTCTTTCTAAAAATCTTAGACCCCATCAAGTGAATAATAGTAGCAATTTCGATGAATACCCAACAAATCTTAAACACAGCAAATCAAAATCATAAATAGAATAACTGGAAAGAAATCCAAATAATCAGATCGTTTCCAGTGGAAGTATCTGAAAGAGAGAGAAAGGAAAATAGTTTTTTCACATTTGGAATCCAATGACAACAACCGTATATATTATATACTGATAGGGATATTTTTGTATATCAAACACAACATCTTCTATTAGTGTAACAGTAGAAAGTGAATAAACCGCAAATTGTAAATAGTAAACTGGGGAGATCGCAAATTAAGTTTCAAAAACTGGGTATTTTACAACTTATCCCTTTATAAATACAACGTTATCTTCTCTCTGAGGTTTGTAAATTGTTTAGGTATATTCCATATATATTTAGTTTTCTAGAAGAACTTTTGCTATCGAGCGACCTTCTACAATAGCGCGAGTTTAGTTTAGTATAGTGTCACTTCGTAGATTCTTTATTCCGACTATTTTTTCAATACCAACAAAAGTTTCGTTCATTTTCGTCGATTACCCATAAAACTAACTAACTAAGAAGGTAAAGAATACCATCAAAATGACATAATAATCTATCTTCTGCTATAATCAGTGGTGCACAATGACTCGTGTTCTTTATCAGTTTTCATTAGTTAAAAAATCTAAATTTTCATGATAAATTGTTACATACCCAACCCAAAAATCTATGTCTAATAATAATAATACACATGTAAAATGTAAATCATCATTCCCAATTCCCATACATATCAAATCAGCTTTCGCTTCTTCACAGTCAAGGCGATGGTGAAAAAAGCAGAGACCGTGACTTGATAAGATTGACTTAAGAAAATAAAAAGTTAGTATAAGTCAAAAAGCATGTCGGTTGAGTTTGACGAGTTCACATGATTATATTTGCCGGATATTGTTAAAACACTAACGGTTGGACAAATCTACCGTAAAATGATCTAAGCTTTTTAAGAAGCATATATACTCTTTGACGGAAGGCTTAAATGGCTTAACCACATAATAAACTGAGGATTGTATAGGCTTTGTAGCTAATAATGTCTTGCTGATATGGTTAAGGGAGTAGCCTGCGGCTGGTGCGCTGATATTTGTACAGGCCGTTTGGTGTCTAGCGATAAGCAATTTACAATGTGAAAAAATATGATAATTTATCATAAGAAATTAAGGACATATGGTAGATATATATAAATCTAAAATCACATATATAAGAGACATATGTTAAGTTTCAACTCAAAACTATTTGTGAGAGAATGATTCATATCTCTTATATATTACTCAAAATTTAATTTTAATTTTAATATTTGATTTCTCGTACACTATATACAACTATTTCTTTGAAATAAATTGAATTACGAGGGATTAAAATGAAATTTTAACTATTTTTAAAAATGTAAATGAAATTTTAGTTAAAAACATTGCATTAAAAAAATAGATTATAAAAATAAAGTTTTTTAAAAAATTACACATATAATTGAATATTAAAAGTATACCTTTCAAACAAATCCAATGATATTAAATAAAATTAAGTCATTATGATCTTTATTTTGTTTTTATATACTTAAACCAAAAGAGAGTGAATGATTCAAATTTAATCATTTTTAAAAATACAAGAAATTTAATGTTAAATTAAAAATTTTAGCTAAATGATATGCTGTTTCTAAATTGCTGAAAAAAAAAAAAAAGATATGCTGTTTCTAACTACATGATAATCCATACTAACAAAACGAGCTACGTATGGGCTTGACTTTAGAAAGAAAGCCCAAGACTATATAATGATTCATGACCCGAATATAAGATCCGGTTTCAGAATTTGGGAGTAAAGGAAGAGACAAAGACAAGCGCCGGGAAAAACTCGAGAGCGATATCAATGGCGCCTTCTTCGTCGAGCGGCCTCACGTTCAAGCTACATCCTCTCGTGATGCTTAACATATCCGATCACTTCACTAGGGTTAAGACTCAGCTTAATCCTCCATCCTCTTCCTGCGCCATTGGTAATGTCCCCAGCAGTACCGACGCGATGCTTCTGCAAAATCCTAGGGTTTATGGCTGTGTGATCGGTCTCCAAAGAGGCCGTACTGTTGAGATCTTCAACAGTTTCGAACTATTACTCGATCCTACTACTGATACTCTCGAAAGATCCTTCCTCGAGAAGAAGCAAGAGCTCTGTAAGCTTTACTTACACTCGTTCTCTTTATCGTCTCACTTTCTTCTCGATTGATGCTGCTAATCTTTAAGTTTTGCAAATTTTAGATAAGAAGGTGTTTCCTGATTTCTACGTATTGGGATGGTATTCTACGGGAAGAGACGCTACGGAATCTGATATGCTTATCCACAAAGCTGTGAGTGCAGTTTCCATTGTTTAATATGAAGTGATCGAATTTTGGAGTCTCACCGTACTTATTTTGTGAGTTTTCTTCTGCAGTTGATGGACATTAATGAATCACCTGTTTATGTTCTTCTAAATCCTGCTATCAATCATGCACAGAAGGATCTTCCAGTGACTATTTACGAAAGCGGTAAATTGGTTTTTTTCCATCATTGATTGTCTTATTGTTTTTAAGATTCTAATCTTGTATCTAATCCTATCATTGGTTTTCTTCAAAAATTGAAGAATTCCATGTCATTGATGGAATCCCTCAGTCGATTTTCGTGCATACAAGCTACACAATCGAGGTATGTGTTTAGGCCACTTGATCTATAATCTATCTATATGATATGAGAGTTGACTTTTAATAACATAGCAATGGTTGTAAACATGTGCAGACAGTCGAAGCTGAAAGAATATCGGTTGATCATGTTGCACATCTGAAGCCATCTGATGGAGGCTCAGCAGCGACTCAATGTAAGCCTTATTATACCCTTCATATTTATCATAATCTTCTTTTTTTTTTCATTTGCATGGAATTTTAGGTTGATTCGTCGTTGTTTGTGCAGTGGCTGCTCATCTTACTGGGATACATAGTGCCATCAAGATGCTAAATAGCAGAATCAGAGTGCTCTATCAGTATCTTGTTGCAATGCAGAAAGGTATATTGTATTCTTACACAACTCCCCCATTCTTGGTCCCTCTTCAATTTGTTCATTGAGTTTTTGTGACCAGTCCTTGATCGTAGCTAGTTTATTTGTATATGTGGTTTCATATGAATAAGAAGGAACAAAAAGAGGTTAAAAGATGATATTGAGAGAAAGTAACGTAGTTATGCTCTTTAGGCTCCAAGGGTCATTGTGGTACTAATGACTTGTGTGATTCTGCATCTAGGTGATATTCCTTGCGAGAACTCACTTCTGAGACAAGTATCTAGTCTGCTCAGAAGTTTGCCTGCCGCAGAATCAGAAAAGTTTCAGGATGATTTCTTGATGGTAAGTAGTGCCTTGCCTTTTTACAGCAATGTTGGTTAAAAAAGTGGCTTTCTTTTAAATTCTGAATGTAGTTTATTGTTGTGAATGATCTTTTGATATATATGGTGTTTTATTCTTTTGCAGGAGTACAACGACAAATTGCTGATGTCTTACCTAGCAATGCTCACGAATTGTGCCAGGTATGTGCTCTATGTCGATATTCCAGTAAACTATCCGAAAAACAATAAAGCATGGAAATGTTTGTCTTTTGTTTATACAGTGCAATGTTTTATGATACTTCGACAGATGAAATCACCATTACTTGCTTTAGGCTGACAATGAGATAGTTTTATTTATTTAGGTTAAGACCTAAATCTAGGACTTTGCTCAACCATCCTTGTTATAATTAAGATAGTGAGCCTGTAGGAGCTAAGGGAATATAAACTTTTTTTATTTTATCTGAGTGTGCTATATCTTGACTGATCCAGATGTCAATCACATTCCAAAAAAAGTGTCTTCAAAGAATCCTTTCTATATTTGATCTCTCACTTTTCTTTCCAAACTGCAGCAACATGAACGAGGTGGTTGACAAATTCAACACTGCATACGACAGACACAGTCGAAGAGGTGGTAGGACTGCGTTCATGTAAAGATTACTTTCAGTGTAAAACCCTTTTTGTGGTCTGGTCCCTAAGGGAAATTTAGAACTCTTAAGGCATTTCACTTTTTGAACCAAACAGCTAAGGAAATTCTTTTTCTTCTTAAGCTTTGTTTAGGCCTAACTAAATTTTGCGAAGAAAACTTTGAAAACAAATCAGCTTTTACCTTCCTTCAATTTGCAGAACTATTTATTCAAACTTAGAACAATCAGTGAACGAAGAGATTTGTTTCATATCTGTGGAAATCTACTCATTATCTCTCTGTATATCAATGAGCTCGCTGACAATCCAACTCCCTGTTGTGACACTGGTTCCACCTTCGGCTCTGCTGCTAATTGCGACATTAGGCCAGCTGGATCATCAATGTCAGGCACCGTCTGGCTGGGAAGCTTCTCTTGCCCAATAGTTAAACCAGGCATTGAAAGATCAGCAAGCTCAGTTTGGCCTATGTAAACGGAGAAACCTGAAGGAGGCCTCAGGTGTGGCTGGAAGTCAAATAGAGATGAGTTGGCTGTGACCAGTCCCTCAGATGTATTGTGTGGCACTGGATAGTGCACACTGTGGTTGTGGGTCTGAGTTGCGAAACCGCCTTGGAGAACCCCTGAACTACCTGAACTAACGTGGCTGCTGTTGCGTGCTGCTGGTACAACGTGGGTGTGCTTGCCTATATATGTTGTTAGTACGCTCTTGAAGTCATCAGAAGCTCTCTCTACATGCTTCGTTACAGTACATCCATTAGCTGTGCATTTATAGTAACTCCTGAAACGTTGCATAGAAAACAGATTGTGATGAAATTCATGGACAAAAGTTGCAACAAAGGGAGAGCAGCAGAGCAGAGCATTTGGATACAAGAACCTTGGATTCGGGTTTCCTTTGACGACTTTTTGCCCATACTTGCGCCAGCGATAACCATCATCGAGGATGTCAATGTCACTTGTGGTCTGCACCACGACTCTTGGCTCACGGCTGGCTCGGGATGATCCACTCATTTCTGCTGCATAAGTTTCGAGTTTCCTGATTCGTGAATGGCATCAGAAGTCAGAAACGTCTTGTCTTTTTAAGTATTTTATTGGTTATGAGAGCAACTTGTCTTACCTTCTCTTTGACTCGGATTCATCTACTTCTCCGTCGTAACTTAGGGAACCACTCATGTAGGACGTGCGCATGCGATCATCTTCATCTTCATCTCTAAATAAGGCATCAGCTGCTGCACCACCATACCCGAACTGAGTCCCGCTTTGAGCCTGCATTGATCCAGAATGGCTTCCGTATTCGAGTTCTGCAGATACAGGTGATGTCCATTCTATGTTCTCATTGGTTCCAGCAAAAACTTCTTGTTCGGTTCCATCTATTTGCATGTCTTGGCCTGTACCGGATGATCCAATCCCTGAGCGGCGGTTAGGTGGAGGTTTGGGGTGATTATGAGTTCCTGTGTATATGATCTCTATAACATGACCTTCCTGAGACCGTTCAACCTTCTTCTTGACCTCACAATTCGGGTGCGTGCACTTGTAATAGCTCCGCGGGTACTCACTTCCTTTAACTAGCTTCTGTCCATATTTTCTCCAATTGTATCCATCATCTGCTGGTGCACCACTAGCCATCGAGTCTCCTAAACCGCCGTGCTGTCTTTGCTCATAGTCTTGGGAATCTTTGGGTTCTAAAGCGATGTTTGTAGGATCAAGGCTACTTCCTGAAATGGATTGGAAGGCTAAGGATGTGGTAATGTCGTCAAATAGCTCATCTTTAGCCTTATCAGAAGGTAGTGATGAGAGCCTCCCAGTTCTCGGAGATGGCTGAGCTTACAAGTAAGAAGAGATTTCAGACATGGATTCACGAAAGAGAAAGACGATAATGAAATGTTGAAAAGAAAAAGTTACCAATGGGTTAGAGAGGAAAACGGGAGACTCTAACAAAGTTGCAGGACTAAGACCAGGAGAAGAGATGGTTAAACATGTCGACTGAAGAATATCTTGAGTGTTTAACCTCGGTGCATTAAACCCGGATCTAGCAGCAATCCTTTCACGAAGAGCTCCTCGTGAACAACTCGGTGTCTCTTGAAAGCTGGTTTGCAAATAATCCTCATTTTTTATGTGTTCTAAAGAAAAGTCTCTATCAAGTTCAGCTTTCGATCTCTTCCCGTGGTTAGGACTACGTTCGAACCATTCTCCCATTACCGCAGCTTTATTATCAAAACCAGCCATTACAAACCCAATACTCAGCTTTAACTTGGGATCAACCTGAAATGGAAACAGAACAGTAACTTCTTGTAGAAGGTAACATTACACGTCTCGCATCGAAACACAACGATGGAGACAAAAGAGTGATTAATACCTGATTTATTAATACATACAGTAAATTACACCTATCAGATATTTTTCCGCCGTTTAGACAGTAAGAGAGATCAAAATATGGGACTGCCCTCTGTTCCTCTTCCTATCTCTGTCTCTCTTCTTGTGTGTTGTTCACAGAAAATGATCAAAAAATCTCTTGCTCTATCTCGTTGTTGATTATCGTTTACCCTAAACACAATGAAGATGTATATTGGCAAAAAAAAAACTACAAGAGATTTACACAGCTTGGTTAGATAGGTTTTCTCCTTATTTATCTCAACATCCAAACAAAAAAGTTCAAATTTTTCTACAACTTATAAATAAATTCCACAAAAAGTGACCACCGTACCAGTTTAACTATTTTTAGACATATACACACTTTCTTTTTTGTTTTTTAGAAACAACACCCATAAAACATTTCATTCGGTTTCAGTGCTCAAACTCGTCTTAGTGCTTGTGTTTTAACATGGATTAACATTATTGGAAACATCGTTAACTCTCTACTAACAATAAAAACAAAAGACATCTTTGTTTAGTTTTTTTTGTTAAATAGTTAACTATGTTTCTAATTTTACTAATATTTGCTAAGTTAATTGTTTAGAAAACAGTGTGAAAGGCCGAGTATGAAAATGAACTTAATACGTTGTTTGCGTGCTTTCTATAAATTCTAAAATATTCAAGTATGTTTCTAACAATATCTAAATAGTCAGTGCATTTTTCATAGAATTATATCGGTATTTTGTTTGGAAATGTTATATCCGACGGTGGCGACGATTACTGTTGTCCACCTACCATTTTTGTTTAGTCTTTTTATTTATAAAAAGCACTTGTATCTATCTTCTTTTGTCTCTTACAGAAAGATACCATTTATTTGTGTTTAGTCTTCATTCAAGACCACTTGTATATCGTAAGCTATATCCTTCCTATAATCGTTTTAGTGCATGTCCATCGACAGTGCAATGTATGAGCATTTCTCCAACTACTCACACCAAGAGCTGAATATAAACCGACAAATAATCTAATTTAAAAACTATATTTGGTATATAGGTGATTATGTTACAAAAAATCTATTAAAAGTAAATAAGTGTTTTTCACGAAACTCTAAAATTTCAAATGTTACGATTTAAAAAAAAAAAATGATCAAACGATTATATCAACAATAGTAGGTTACAATTTTAACAGTTTTGTTGTAGAGGATATGAATGTAGTGAACATTTTCACCATAACTGGTAAAATATGAAAATAACTTATTTTTATCTCATTTTTTTTACGATGCAACAATTTGGAACTATATATAACTAACATAAGGTTTTTATAGACGGCGTACATATTTTTTTCCAAAATCTAATTCAACTTGTTAGTATTTTAACTTTATTTTTCTGTAACACGAATATAAATTTTTTAAAATATGATTTGTTACTATCTTAAACTCAACTAACGTAGAAAATTGTCTCTTTTATAAGTATTTCTCATATGGTAAAAGAAAAAAAATGATTTGACCAATTATAAAATCTTCTATTCAATTTTGCTATATAAAGCGTAAACAATTAAAGTGATTCTTTTATTTCCATGCAAGTTTGAATAATCCGTGGGACTATGTAGATTTCTGAGTTAACAAAAGAGAATAAATTACTCAAGCTCCACTTCCAAATCCAAGTCCACTCCCCAACGCTAATAATAGATGGATAACTTATGTGATTGGTTCAAATAAAAGTAGAGACATACTGTATGTCCATGGGTAAATAATGATGGTGGGACATGAGATAGAACTTGAGATAGTGTGCAGGAGACTGAAAATCACGGACACGTAGGGCGCGTGAGGTGGAGATGAATTTAGTGCCAGTTTACCACAGAAGGTGACGTGGCATGTTCATGCTTTCCGTCTTTGCTAATGTATTCGTAGAAACATTTTGAGACGCAAATAAAAATTGCGAAAAACCCAAATCGGAATCAGCGATCGAGATTTCTCTCGCAGCTTTGAAAAATCTGTGAGACTGAAAGAAACTACACATACTGGTTCGTGTTCCTCATCGGAGAGACCCTAGATCGGAAATATTTAGCCTGCCGTAACTTTCTTTGACTGAAATCAATTGGTCTCGTGGGGGAAATTCTAGGGTTCTTATTGATGAAGAACTGAAGTGACATAACCATTATAATCTCCCATCGGATGATGTTTTTCCTTCTTTCTACGGAATCGGACAAGGGAACCCAATGATCGTCGGATTCTGTGAGAGAGAGGTTAGATCTTCACCGAATCTGGAACTCGAGATCCATCGTTTTGATTGATTTTCTCTTTTTTCCTTGTGACTGAAGAAGGATTGGTCCGAAATAGAACAAGTTCAAGTTGAAGCTGCTGTGTTCTTAGTTTCTGTCCGGTGAGACTTATCTGAGCAGCTGCAATAACCTCAAAGTTGTTATTTTTCTGAAAATAACTAAAGCTTGTGTATAAGCTTCTTGGGTTTGAGACAAATGGTTTCACTACTAGTGTAATTCCTCCAAAACAGAACTGTTATTTTAGGGTTTTGTATATTTAGGGAGAAAGATGCATGCTAGGCAACGCAATGTTGGGAATGGGTACAGATCTGGTTCGATTGGAATGGGCATGTCTGGTTCTAGAATTTCCCCTGACCGTCCTATGAGAGGACATGGGTTCTATGGTTCTGAGCACCACCACCGTGGGTTTAACCGTGGATATGGACGAGGAAGGGGACGCTCTAAATCATACCAGAATCAGCTGCCTCCGCCTCTGCCTCCTCCTTCGGTGCAACGTAGAAGCGGCGGTGGCGGTGACGTTTTCATGGAGGCAGGTCGTCTAGCAGCAGAGTACTTGGTTTCTCAGGGTGTTCTACCTCAAACTGTGCTTTCCAGTAAATGGCAGAATGGTAATTTCAGGAAGCAGGCTGGAGAGTTTCAGAGTTCCAGGTCACAAGAAGCAGCTCGAGTAGATGTTTCATCTCCAGCCGCAGATAAAAGGAGGTATATTGATGGCTATGCCTCAGCTGGCTCCAGGAATAGTTTGAAAGGAAGGAGGTCTCACCGCTATGACTCGGATTTTGGGAGGAGCGGATCTTGGTCAGAGAGAAATAAAGCTTTTGAGGTAGATACTGGTGATGACTCTGTGTCTGGGCATCAAGAAGAGCAGCCACTTGCTGAAGATATTGCCAGCTCGGTTCAGCGGTCAGCTTCCGGTGAATTTATGAGAAAGCGAGAAGGAGCGGGTGATTCCGAGTCTGTGTTGGACAAGTACAATCTTCAGGATGAGGCACAGTCTAAGACAGGTTCCTCGAGCGCTGGGAAAGAACTAGTACACGACTGTGAGATATCAAAAGTATCTGAAGGTTCTTCTAGCTTGAGTGCTGGATCAGGAGAGATGAAAGGTAGGACTGGTGGTAATGGTGGAGAGAATGAAAACCAGACTGCTGTCGAAGAAGGATCCATCCATCAAAGTTGCGAAGATGCATCGGTTGATCAACATTGTGGGGATGATAAATCATTCAGCAAGAGTGGTATCGATTTGGCAACACTGTGTAAATTTGAGAAGGTGCCTACGAGGACACGCTCTTCTCTGACTGCAAAAGGCCCAAAGCTTTATTTGAGTCAAAATATCAAGGAAACCTCTCATAATTCTGGACTTCTAGAAGAAGATCAAACCGAAAATCAATGTGAGACTCGAGGCCAATCATCTGGAAAGGCCGATAGTACTGGTGATGAAAATTTCAATGACCAAGTTGAAGATTTGGCTCTTGTTCAATTCGTTGAGAACAGTAAATGTCATAGGTCTAATTCTTTCCCCAATAGCATTCTCAGGGATAATAGTGAGAAAAAGTCAGGATTAGAATTGCCTAATCTTCACAGATCATATTCGGTGGAGAAAGTAGGTGAGAAACGGGGTGGTGAAGGCAGTGACTTGGAGGAAGGAGCAAAAAGACAGAGACACTGGGTGCCTTTGCCAGTTTCTGAAGCCAATGCACGCGTCAACATATCAAAGAAAAGCGAAACCCAATGCGAGCCGGATAAAGAAGAAAAGACAAGCTCGTTCAACAAAAGACTGATTGGCGGTGCTGCTGGAAAAAGGGCCAGCCTTGAAAGTCTGGTTGATAACTCTACACACAATAGGACACGCACGGGCAAAACAGGTCCTGGGTATGCTGAAGAACATCAACTGTTTCCTGCTTCATTTAAGATCTGTGATTTAAATCTAGGGGGAGCATCGGATGTGAATGATGGTAAAAGGGAATCTGGTCAAGCTGTTGATTTTGATCTCTCAATCAGCAATTCTAGTAAGTCTCTTGAATTCAGTACTAGTACTCGGATGAGCAATGGTAAAGAGATAGAAGTGATTGATTTGGATGATGATTCCCCAGAAGTGGTAAAGTCCAGCAATGAACCGAGAAGAAAGTACGAAAGTCAAACTCTACAACTATATGCACACATCTTTTACATTTTGGCTAATGGGTTTTTGACTAACATATCTAACAGGCAAGAAGCTGCTCCATATATGGGCATCGGTGACGTTCCAGACTACAATGAAGGGCTCATGATGGTAGAGTTTCTTGATTCCTTTGGAAACATTCCTCCAATAAACCCGGGAACCAGTAGTGTGCCACAGAATAATAACGCAGTCAGCCTTCCAGACCGAGAGGTACTTACTCTACTTGTCAAGTGCTAGATCAATAGAATGGGTTTTGGTTGCTAACTTTCCCCTGAAAATGTCTCAGGGAGCTCTGGGAAATGACCAAGTTCCAAATAATACAGACGATGACGCAATCTTCATGTCACTTGGCGAAATACCATTGAGTAAGACCACAAGACACCATCAGTTAACTTTTTGAGTTTCGTATTAGGTTCTTAAAGAGCAGCTTCATTATATGATTTCTTTGGATGTGCAGCATTCTTGCAAGCTTGGGACCAACCTCCGGCTCGAGGCTACGAGAAGCCTTTCTGATATGCTTTTTTTTTTTTTTTTTTTTTTTTTAACGCGNTTTTTTTAACGCGTCTCTGTCTGTGTAATGAGCCAGTTCGTTTGTGCTAATCATCTCAGATGTAAGACTTCTGTGTGTTTATTACTGTACCCTTGTAATTCTCTGTTTATTCTCAACATGTTTTAGGTAGTTGAAAGGTTTCATTCAACTTTATATCACCCCCACAACATTATCTGACATGTAATAACCAAAGCCCCATGACATTGTGAAATTGATATTTGTACGAATGGATGTAGATAATAACATAATAAAAAAAAAAAAAAAAAAAAAATTAAAAAAAANAATTCAGAAAAACGATAGAAAGGAAAATTGAGACGTACGTGCTGTATCTGGTTGGAACTTGGATAAATAAAGCATTCTTTCAATACGATAACATTACATAAATAAATACAAAATTATTAACGGTATATATATGAGGTGTCCAATCCAACGGTCAACAACGACTAATTAGTTGATGAGAGTGCAGCCGATTTCGCCACGTGTTTTATACCAACCACCCGCACGTCTATGTTTATTTTCTCTAAATAAATGTAGAAATGAATAACCGTAATTTTTAAAAAGGCAAAAACAAAAGTTGATCGTGGGTGGAAAAAAGGAATAACCTTTTTCCCACAAGCGAAACTTTCCACCACATTGAACGGGCGGGTTACATACACAGATCTGCGAATCCGATCATCGGACTAGGGTTTTCACTTGTCACCTTTCTTTTTCATCTCTCTCTCTGCTTTTTCCGTTTGCATACCCTTTTTTCCAGAAATTCAGATTCAATTCGCGTCTGTGTTGTTCCATTGAGCTGGATTTGATTTTTTTTGCTTCTCTCACGGATTCTTGATCCCATTAAATGGTGGCATGGTAGGAGTTTTTTGGACCTTTTTTTTCTATTGTATATAGCCGTGAAGTACCCAGATGAATTTGTAAGTTGGTGAGTTGACTTTTTTATTGCGTATGATTGGATTTGGGATCGTTTCCGGGTTTTTGGGTTATTGATTTGAGCTCCTGGTACTTCTGAAACCCGATGTGATTTTTGAAGGTTGTGAATTTCAAAGGAGAGATTTTTTTTTTTTTTTTTTTGTGTGGAGTCGATGGATTTGGAGAGTGAAAGCTCTGCGCTTGAGTCTGTTGATGATAATGGTTTGATTCAACACAGTGCCAACAACACTGCTGATGACGGAAGGAGTTTGGATAACGGGTCTTTCTCAGATGAGAGTGTGAAACTGCTTTCGACTTCTACGTCTGTTGAAATCGGTAAACCCATGAATTTTGATTCAGTAGGTGGTGCTTACTCTCCGGTTTCAAAGGGGCGTGGTTTGAGAAAATGGAGACGGATCAGGAGAGACCTTGTTAAGGACACGTCTGCGAATATGGAGAATAGTAAAGTTCTGAAGAGAGGGTTGTCTGGTGTTGTTCATTCGCATGGTAAACAAATGCAGTTTCAGTCACCGGAAGTCGAACAAGATAGTCAGGGATCTGTTGGGTCTGTGAATATGTTTAAAACCAGCGGTGATGGTTTTGAAATACTTGGGAGTACTGGTTATGACTCTAGGTTTATGGCAGGGATTGGTTTTTCAGCTGGTATGGATTTAGAAAATGATGATGATCGGAGTAGCAAGTCCTCGACGGCTGCACGAGCTCCCAAGGTCATTAGGTATGAGAAGCCGGTGATTAGTTCAGGTCAGAGAGGTAAAAGTCGTGTAGAGAATAGTAAGAAGCATAGAGGAGAAAGTGTCGATTTCGGGAAGGAAAACTCTTATTCCAGCTTGGAATCTGACTCAAGAAAGCAGAGTGAAAGGATTATAGACTACAATGGAGAAATTGGCGATGAAGCCGATTTGAATGGAGAAACTTCAGTGAGAAAAGATGATGCGGGAGGAGAAGGAGAAGAGTCGATAGATACGAACAATCGTTATTCAGAGGAACTGGATCCATTAACAGAGGCCAGCGACGGTTTCTTGGCCTTGCAAGAAGCTCTTGAAAAAGGTAGCCATTCTGAGTTTTTTTGTTGCGGATTGTATCTAACCTTGCATTATTTTTACTGCTGTTCCATACCTATTCCTTGTATGAGCCTGCATTCTCATGTTGAAATCAACTAATAACATCACATGAAAAATGATCATCAAGTTTAATGTATGCAATTCCATTTGCAGAGGTTCAGCAATTCCAGGAGATTGGAAATGAATCAATGCCACAACATCATGAACAAGACAGCGAAATAAGTTCTCCTCACTCCGAGATTGTAACCCTGGTAAACAATGTTGAACAACTGGAGATTAAGCTAGAAGAAACAAGATCCATGCTTGAGCTGAAAGAATCACACATCCGTGAGCTTGAATCCATCACGAACAAAAACAAACACTCGTGGGGAACAAAATCACACATGGTTGAAGATATCTTCCGGCAGAAGATTGAGGCCGAGATTGAATATCTGATATATTCAAGATCCATTGATAACTTGAACAGTCAGATGGAGTTGATTGATGAACAAGAGTCATTGGCAGAAGAGCAAGTCCATGAGACGCTGAACAAGCTCGGAAAAGTACAAATGAAGGCTGCAAATTTAACAAACAGAGCTCAAGATCTGCAAAACGAATACGTAGAAATAACTGGAACCATCAAGAAGAGAACATGTAAGATCACTTCATACTTTCTTATACAGTTAGTATTGCTACTAACAGGAGTTTTGTTGTTCATGTCTCCATTGTTGCCGGAGTCAGAGAATGTTGTGCCCACATGACCTTTGATTTTGATGCAAACTGAGTTTTTTTCCGCTTTTAGCACTTCTTCTTAACATTTCGGCTATAAGTTTTGCCTCTGATAATAAAACTAAGCAAGATACAATCTCGCTTCTTCTTTTTTTTTTTTTTTTTGGAGACCACTTATTCTTTACACTTGGTCAGTAAGAGAACAGTTTGATAATTCGAGCTGTTTAGTTAGCTAATATGGTATCAAAGCGCAATCGCTCGTTAGCTCTTTCGACTTCCTTCGGTCGATCAAGTGAACACAAAGAAAGCCAAAACAGAGGCTGCAGCAGAGATCAACAACGAGATGAGACGAGGAGCGGTCGAATCAGCGGTTGAGGCGTTTAGGTTTGGTGAATAGAGAGGTGGCGAAGGGCAAACAAGTCCATCTTTCCTTTCTCTGCACTCGTTAGCGAAGAGGCCAGGAGGGTAGTTTCCGTAAATATTGATATAGCTGAACATTGTCTGTGCACAGTCGCTGTTCATGTCGTTGATCTCATTCACGTAAAGACATGCCAGCTCTTTAAACGCCGAGCAACATTCTTTGGCTGGAAAAGCTGGACCTTTGCATCGCTTTGTCATGACCTTGTAGTCCATATACTCAAAGTTCACTTCACATTCTGTTTCCAACCAAACAAAAACAAGAGTGCAAATGTCACACCACTTATATACACACCTGATGTACCAATCCAATCAGATTCTAATTTATAATCCAAATAAAATAAAACCGAAAACATACTTAAATCCATATTAAACACCTCTAATTAATAGACAAGACCAAAATTCATGTAAGAGTACAATGTTCCCTACGTTACATTATAATCCTCACAAAGCCAAGTTATACAAGACCAAACAATGGACTTTAATAATGAAAACAATCACAGTTTTTAGTTGTTGAAATCAAGATTGACTACACACATCATAACCATGTACAGTAAATGGGTTCATTCACACATCGGCCTACAAAAGCAGAAGTAAATTACCAAATTTAACCATCAATTTAAAAGGATTAGGATACTTTTGTACGTACGTACTTTTCTTGGCATGAAAGAGGCTCCTTCCACTAACCGAAGTCTGAGATTCGAACACATTATCTACAAAAAACGACACAACAGATGAAGTATCAATTTATCACCATCTCCATCAACCCAAAATATAATCTGAATAAGAAATTCAGAGAGTGAAGCAAATTAATCCTAAAGAAGGAACACAAAAGACGTACCTGAGATTGAACTTGAAGAGGAGAGAGATACAAATGATGCTATCAGAAGGAATAATAATGTCAGCTCCATGAAATTGTTGTTACAAGAGCTTAAAACTTTACAAGAATAATACTTAAGGAAAGGAGTTATTGCGAAACCGTATTAACTATTAAGGAGAGACTGAGAACAGAGGAGAAACTAATGTCTTTTGAATTTAAACGGTAGGTGTTTGGAAAACGCCAAGATCAGTAAAATACTTAAACAGCTAAAATGTAAAGTAACCCTTTAAAGTTTATGTTTGTTTCGTAAGAACCCCAAACATCTCATATTTTTTTTTTAAAAAGCCCTCAATTCTGAAACAAACTATAAAGTTGGCTTTTGTAAAGACTTATTATCTTAAGACGAGGTCTATATATAACATAATCAAATCATTTTTTATTAAAGAGGATTAACGATTTAAAAATTAATAAAATTAACAAAGTTGAGATTTCAACAACGAAAAATTCCATGGCAATTTCCGACCACCTTATCCGACGAAAAAACATTTAAATGATTGAGTGATATAAATCAACCCGTCAGATGTAGAATAAACTGTTAACTTAGGACTTCGGAGAAAAAAAAATCACGTGTTTCGAAATAATTAGTATGAGCCAAATCATCCAAAACATATTTGAAATCATTTTGTTCAATGGTCAACAAAACCTTCTAAACCATTTGTCTATTTAGTAGACTAACAATCAAAACCTGGTTGCAATTTTTGATGGTCAAACCCACGCATGGACTATTTCGTCTCAAAAAGGGAATCCTAAAAACCAAACCGAGAAATGATTAAAACCAAGCGAAATCCTTATTACTACAAACTAAT